>PVIU01006172.1:0-104831 GCA_004026605.1 Ondatra zibethicus | reverse complement strand
CCTGCCGCCCTCTCCTCAGCCCTGCCTCTCTCTCCTGTTTTGGTCAGTATAGCCAGAATTTTGGGTGTAGCACTTCACTCCCTACCAGATAACATTATAGGGGATTGAAAGACAGGAAAGTATTTTTATAATCTCTCTGCCCAGTTGTGCCATTATTGACATAGGTATACATTTCCCCTAGACCTCTGTGCTTCTAATATGACTGAATATTTGCTATGCTGGTAGGCACACACACATATGACTGAATGTCTGTCATGCTAGTAGGCACATACACATATGCCTGTAGCAATGAGGGGCTCGGGCTGTTTTTTGGCGCCTGGTTCCCAGCGCAGGGCCCCTTATTCTGTCCCGCCTGGCTCCCGTTGCGTACTCGATATAATTACATGGAAACTGTATTTATTTAATACTGCCTGGCCCATTAGCTCTAGCCTCTTATTGGCTAACTCTCACATATTTATTTAACCCATTTCTAATAATCTGTGTGTCACCACAAGTCGTGGCTTACCGGGAAAGATTCAGCGTGTGTTCATGGGAGCTTCATGGCGGGCGGCTCTCCCTAACTCTGTCCCCTTCCCAGCATTCTGTTCTCTTTATCCTATCTAAGTCCTGCCCTATCAGAAGGCCAAGGCAGTTTCTTTATTAACCAATGAAAGCAACCCAAATACAGAAGGACCCTCCTACACCATATGCCTGCATGTCATGTTGGTAAGTACACACACACACACACACACACACACGACTGAATGTCTGTTATGCTGGTAGGCACACACACAGACTTTCCTGAGTCCAGTTCTGAGTTGTAGGTTTTTCCTGCCTGAGGCTGTTCTTTCTGCCTGGCCTGGTCCTGGCTGGCCCTTATGTGCCCACAGCTTCCATTCACAAGAGGCATAGACTTTATGCATAGCTCTCCACCTGCTTAAGATAAACATATGATTTAACACTCTTCTGGGGATAAGTTCTTCCATGGACTTTTGAACATTTCCAGAAGTAGAGATAATAGGAAAAAATTTCTAGTTCCTTTGAGAGGTAGCCACACTTGGCTAGTGCTCTGTCACCTGCATTTTCTATTCCTTCTGGTTATTTTAACTCACACCCAGGATGCCATGTGATTTTAGCTGTGAGTTCTGATCTCTAAAGATAGGGCTCCTTGCCCCAGTGCCACAAAGCCATACTGGCAGAATGTTGTGTGATTGCTTGGTGGCAGTGGAGAAGTTCTGGGCCCCAGGCTGGCATCAGGTCAGAGGTCAAAGGGTCTTTCCAACTCTTGGTTCTTGTTTGTGTGTGTGTTTGAGTCAGAGTCTTCTTATGACACTCTGGATGTCCTGAAATTCACTGTGTGGACCAGGAACTCCCTGAGTGCTGGGACTGAAGGCGTGCACCACCACTCCCGTCACTTTAGTTCTTTTGAGCTTAAACCAACAGGTCGGAAATGCCAGAAGCTCGTATCGTTTGAAGCAGCTCAGAGTTTAAAGGGCAGCAGCCTGGCTATTCTACAGGCTAGCCCTTGTTGATTTTTCTCACTGGCCTTCCTGAGAGGGAGCAGAAGGAGGAGAGTTTGGCTGAGCAACTGAGAGAAGTGTGAAGAGAAAGTGTGCAAGTCTCTGCTCTCTTCAAGTCCAAAATACTCATTCCTATGTGAAGGCAAATAGTTCAGTTCTGAAATATACTGGTTTTGTCTTGTGAACCTGGGGCTGGAGAGATGCCTGAATGGTTGGAAGTGCTTCCTGTTCAATTATGAGAATGGAACTTTCGATCCCAGCACCCATGCAGCAAGCTGACTCCAGCTCTGACGAATTCAACACTTTCTGGTCTCTGTGTGTGCACAGATGTGCACCTGCACACACCAATCAATGAATGAATCTTTTTTTTTTTTTTACCTGATCTTTGATAAAGAATGAATGAATCTTAAGTCAGGGAACTTGCAAAGGTTTGCTAATAAAGGAAGAAGTACTATAGTTTGGCAGATGTGCCTCAGCCGCTTGTGAGGTCTAAGAGCCCAGGTGTTTGCTGTGGTGCCCAAACAACTGATGTCTCAGCATTTCCTCCCTTGAAGGCGAAATCACCTGGATATGGGGGCAGTGAATTGCTGCAGTGCTTTAGAGGGTGAGCAGTGATGTAGGTTGTACCACTCGAAAGACCCCAAGGAAGCAGAAGACCAGATGAGAGCCAGGCCTGTGTTGGGAGGACAGGGCCTTTTCCGGGTAGCGAAGCACTGGAGACGCAGCTAGGAGGCGCCGTTCAGGTTGTGGGCATGTTGGCCTTGCCTGTCTCAGAGTCCCTACCAGCTTCTGTTCTGTGACCTGAAGAATGCATGGTTTATTGCTAGAAGAGAAGCTTCATGTCTTGTAGCTGAAACAGGAGGGTTAGAAACGTGAATAAGCTGGGAATTACCCGGACTCCATCCTGAACATCATAGAAAGAAAAGATCAGATTTTCCTCTGCAGTGACTGATGTTCACTGTGTACTTCTCTGTTCTTAAGAACAGAAAGGCATTTGAATTTATACTCTGGGCAAGCAAATTTCCAAATTTTTGAACTAGTTTTAACCTTAAAAAGTCTTTTCTTTTAAGATGTTAGCCTAGTGGTGGTGGTGTGCGCCTTTAATGCCAGCCCTCAGGAGGCAGAGGCAGGCAGATCTTAGTGAGTTCAAGGCTCACCTGGTCTACAGAGCGAGTTCCAGGACAGGCACCAAAGCTACACAGAGAAATCTGGTCTCAAAAAACCAAAACCAAACAAACAAACCCCAAAAAAGATTTGATTTATTTTAAATTATGTTTCAGGAGGTTGTGCATGCAGGTACCTGAGGAGGCCAGAAGAGAGTGTCCTATCTATAGGAGCTGTAGTTGCAGGTGTTTGTAAGCCACCCAACATAGCTTCCATGTGCTAGGAATTGAACTCTGGTCTTCTGGAAGAGCAGTACAGAGTCTTAACCTCTGAACTATCTCCCTAGCCCCAAACATTTCTGTGTCTGTGATACATTATGAGCATTTTGTCTTTTTAAAAATCACTATTTATTGTATTATTGCATATCTTATGTATATACATGTGTATATTTTATGTATATGAGTGTCTTGCCTATGTGTATGTATTGCACCGTATGCACTTGTGGTGCTTATGGAGGTCAGAAAAGGGCATCAGATCCCCGAAACTGGAGTTACTTATGGTTGTGAATCTCTGTGTGGGTGCTGGGAAATGAACATGGGTCTTCTATAAGAGCAGCAAGTGCTCTTAACGACAGAACCATCTCTCTAGTCCTTCTCTACTCCCTACATCCTTCTGAGACAAATTCTCACTATTGCAGTCTTAACAGACCTGGAACTCAGGTCTGTCAGCCTTTTACTTTCCGAATGCTGTATTTAGAGTGTGTAACCACCACACCCGACCTAGCCTAGTGCCCCTGTCCCTGCTTTTGGAGACAAGGTCTCATTCTGCAACCCAGGTTTCAAACTTGCTTTAATCTTCCTGCCTTAGCTGTCCAAGTGCCTTATGTGACAGGTGTCAGCCATCATAGCTCACTAATTCATGATTATTGTTTAACGACAGTATCTCAGTTTCTAGTCCAGGAGAACTCTGCCAGCCTCAGCCTCTACTCAGAAGACTGAGATGAGAAAAAGGGATGGGCCACCACGTCCAGCTTTCATTATCTGATTTTCACCCCACAAATAACTTTCTATTTGTCTTGCGTTTGTTTTGTTTTCCAGGACAGGGTTTCTCTGTGTAACCCTGGCTGTGCTGGAACTTGCTCTGTAGACCAGGCTGGCCTTGAACTCAGAGGTCCAACCTATCTCCACCTCTCAAGTGCTGGGATTAAAGGCGGTGCTCCCACCACCCATCTATAGGGCCATTCTTATTCAAACCACCACAGCAGGCAATTTAATTGTTTTCTTTTTGGAACTTGCTCTGTAGACCAGGTTGGCCTTGAATTTACAGAGATCTGCCTGTCTCTGCCACCTGAATTCTGGGATTAAAGGCATGTGCCACCACCACTCAGGAGGCAGAGGCAGGCAGATGTCTATAAATTTGAGACCAGCCTGGTTTACATACTGAATTGCAGGACATCCAAGGCTACAAAGTGAGGCTTTCTCTCTCTCTCTCTCTTTCTCTCTCTCTCTCTCAAAAAAAGTAAGTAAATAAATCTGTTAGGCTGGGCATGGGGTATACACCTTTAATACCAGTGCTTGGGAGGTGGGGGCAGGAAGATCTTAAGAGGAGTTTGAGCCCAGTCTAGTCAACATAGTAGATATAGTTCCAGACTAGCCAACACTATATAGTGAGACATTGTCTTTATTATTCTTTCGTGTGTGTGTGTGTGTGTGTGTGTGTGTGTGTGTGTGTGTGTGTGTGTATATACACACGCATGGGTGTAGGTGTAGAGCCTGCAGGTCAGCATCAGGTATCTTCCTCTGTCAGGGTCTCTCACGGCCTGGAGACCAGCAAAGCTCCAGGATCTGCCTCTCTGTGCACTCAGAGCACTGTGGTTGCAGATGAGTGCTGTTGTACCTGGCTTCTGTGTGGGGCTGGGCACTGCACTCAGATCTTCATGCTTGTGCAGCAAGCGCTTTGCCTACTGAGACATCTCCCCAGCCCCTTAAACTTAGAATGCGTATGAATTGCAAACATCATTGGCCCTCTATTCATACACTGTTCTCAAAGGTAGCAACAAACTTTGACTCTTGTCCTCTGGCATGTGCCTCTGTTCATACTGTCTTGAACATGCTGCTTCCTTATGAGTTACATGAATGATCTGCAGATGTGCTTTGTAACCCTCCACTGTATTACCTCTGCTTCTGCTCCCAGCCTTTAACTGAGGAAATCAGTAAGGAATGTTCACATTTTACACCTACACAAATAATGCACTGTGCATAGAGGCATACTGCTGTTAATAGTTGTTTTTGCCTTTGGTCAGGTGGGGTGGTGCTTTTCTATACTTGTTGGTAATTCTTCCCAAGTCTTTTTACTTGTGTCTCAGCACAGTTAACCTTGGGCTACTTGCTGCTGGATTCTCTCAGCTTTTTCTTGGGACCTGCCTTCTATAGCCTGTAGGTGTGGCATTAGGGACTTTTCCAAAGAATAAGTCCCCAGTGGTCTCTCATTGTGAAGAGGGAGGTATGAGCAGTGGGCAGGGCCTCCTGAATGCATGGAACAAAAGGACAACTTTCCTTTTCTCCCTGACAGATGATGGTAAAAGGGTGGCAGATATCTTCTTTAATGTCTATCTCTGGTGACAAGCCTACTAAAACCTTTGTCATCCTGATACTATATAACCCTTCCTCAATTGTCTTCTGGTACTCTATTAAACAGGGTGAAGGGTCTCACATGCAAACTGTGTGCTTTTATTCCAGGTGGGTGAACAGACTGTATACACAGGTAGTGATTTTCCAGGAGTCCACTTAGATAAGACAGTGTGGACAGAAATTCCTAGCACTTGGGGAGGCAGACAGGAAGATCAGAACTTCAAGGTCATCTTTAGCCATGTAGTGAGTTCCAAGCCAACCTGGGCTACATGAACCCTACCTGTCTCAAAATCAAAATAACCAAAAACAACAACAAAATAAACCAAAAACAACAAAAAAAAGCAAACAATAAAACCTAAGACCAGGTAATCCCAGCACTCGAGGGGAGAGGAAAGAGGATCTCTGAGTTCAAGGCCAGCTTCATGATAGAGAGAGAGAGACAGAGACCAAGACCCTGTCTCAGAAAACCACCACCAACAAAAACAAAACACACATAAAAAATGAACCTTAAAGGGAGGGGCTCCTGTCTTTTGAGCTCAGGATGGTGAGTTCTGACACCCAAAGGGGAAAGAAATCTTTCTATGCTAGACATCTGCAGGAGACCAGAAAAGTGGGTACCCTTTCCCTTCAGTGTGAACCAAAGAAGGAGCCGGGTATTGCCTAGGGTGGAGGCCAGTGATGAAGAGAGTGGGTCAAAGAGTCCTAACAGAGCTGAGCCTGAAGAACAGGGCTTGGAAAAGGGTCGGGAGGAGTCAGGGAATCAGGGAAGAAAAGTAGGAGTGACTGGCCTGTGCTTGTTAGCACAGCTATGGGAGGGCTTTTGTACTGGCGTGGTGGAGCTCCACTGTCAAAGATACCCAAGGTCAGTCAGTCCAGATGTGGCAGCTTTGTCTGAAGGAACTGTGGGAGCTCACTGGTACCTCACCTGGGAAGACAGTAATGTTACTGTGTGTTGGACTTTTAATAGAGGGTGCCATCACTACACAGTTAGGGTCTCTGACTTTTTTTTTTTTTTTTGACAGAGTCTCACTGTGTAACTCTGGCTGTCATGGAACTATATAGACCTGGTTGGCTTCAGACTCACAGAGACCCATCTGTCACTGCCTCCCAAGTGCTGGGTTTAAAGCAGTGGTTCTCAACCTTTCTGATGCTGCAACCCTTTAATACAGTTCCTCATGTTGTGGTGACCCCAACCACAAAAGTATTTTCGTTGCTACTTCATAACTAATTTTGCTATTTTTAGGAATCATAATGTAAATATATGACATACAGATGGTCTTAGATGACCCATGTGAAAAGGGTCATTTGACCCCTGAAGGGATCATGACCCACAGGTTGAGAACCACTGGATTAAAGGCTTGTGCTATGTCCCAGCAGGGTTTCTTAATGTTTCACTCATTACTGCTTAGGCAGTGCCAGGCAGTGCCTTTCAGATATACCATGCTTCAAGGGCAGCTGTGGAAGTCAGGGTACCTTCCAGTCTCTCTTGTGAAGGGGGAGATCTAGGCCTGTAATGATTAATCAGTCCCCAGTAGGCTCCATTCTAAACCAGACACCCAGGCAACTATGGCTAGAACAGGATGAATGGGTGTCAACAAGAAGGGCACTAGTGCCTGGCCCCAAAGGAGACAGGATGCTGTATGTATCAAAGTGCTTGGAACGCATTCTATGGGTGGGGTGGGGAGATGGTAAAGCCTCATTCAGGGTGATCAGAAGGAGCTGGATAGCAGCCAGGCTTATTCCAGGGTGGCCTAGACCTGATCACAGCCTCTGACAATGTCTGTGGTCTTACAGTAAGGGAGGACCTGAACTTTTCCTTAGGAAGAGTCTGAATCAGGCCACACCCAAGATTTGCAGGGGTAAGGTGTGTCAGGGACAAAGTGCAGTGCAGAGGAAGGCTGAGTGGTTGGCTGCTCTACTTGACTAGAAATAAGCAAAAACATTTCAAAATATGGTTTGTGTCTGGCTTTACTAAATATGAAGAGACTGCAGGCACCATGAATGGGATGTGAGATTGGCAGATTATGGTATTGTTCTTCACAGCTCACAGCAGATCTGGCTTCTTCTAGTTGAGATTGTATCCTGTCTATGTGGTGTTGTTGTGTGTGTTGCCATGGTGTGTGTCATGCCCCCCCCCAAGTATATTCAAGTTTGTCAGAATAGAATTATCTTTCTATTATCTCTAGCTGGGTTGATGCTCCTTGAACTCTGGGTCTTTAACAGTTGATCCCCACACCCATCTATATGTGTGACTCTGCTGGGAGACTAGAGCTCACAGTGTCCCCTGGCATCTGGTGATGCAGAAGAAATTGATGATGTGGGGCACCGCCTCCAATATTACTGGAAGCTAAGTACCCTGATCTGACCAGGCTTGTTAGGAACTGTAGGAAAGAAGAAAACCGCTGCTGTAACTGAAGTTAGGGCTGCTGGAAAGTTTCTGCTAGTGTTTGTTCACCAAGGTTGACCTGATTGGGTTCTATTCCATAACAAAAGGAGACAACCCTGATTTACAACAGGCCTTTAGACACATCCCCCACATCAAAGGAACAGGCCTTAAAGGGCAGCTCATGAGGGAGCCAAGGGTCTCAACCACTTTTAAGTCCTGATCTGCCTTTAAGTTCCCTGTGCTCTTTTCAGGAGAAGTGTACTTTTTTCAGGTTTTCTGGTAGAATTCCGACCCTTGGTGAAAACTATGAGAAGAAAAACACTGATGTACTGGCAGTGTCTTTTGCAGTGTAACTCCTCCATCTGCCCAAGTGGCCAGGCTTATAGTCTTCTCTGTGTTTAAATTGTTCAAAGTGTAACCTGGGACCTGAGAGAGATTTAAGGATGACAGCGTATGTGGAATGTGTAAGCCAAGGCCTATATAAGCAGCAGGTAAAGTTTTCTGTTTGCTTTTGTACGGTAGCCAGAACCAGTCATGTGCCATTACTAAAAAGCCTTTTCTTTTTCCTTTACTAGCCTTCGAGTCCTCAGTAGTTTCTCACTGGGAAGGCACGTTCATCCCACGTCACTGGTACACTGTGCCTGCCACTCACCAAGCACATTTCTTTATCCAAAGCTGTCACAATCGGCTATGTCCTGGATCTGTCTGTCCTCTGCAGGAAGCTGCCAGGTGTTCTTACTGAGCTAAGGCTGTACTTGTCGACTAGTTCTAGTGAAAGTAACTGGTAACTGCTTGGGAGAGCTCTCTTAGGAGTCTGGCTTGGCCTAAGGTGACAGCTGCTTCTGACACAGAGCCCATGTATGACTGTGTCCCCTCAGATTCCTATGCCTGCTCCCTTCATCCTGTCTGCTCATCCACAAGTTTGTAACTTGCCGGCCTCGTTTAGGACCTGGTGTTGGAAGACTGTTCTGCAACTCTAAATTTTTACTAAGTTTCTGTGGCTGTTTACCTCTCAGTCCTTTTTTTTTTTTTTTTGATTTATTTATTTATTATGTATACAACATTCTGCCTCCATGTATGCCCGCACGCCAGAAGAGGGCGCCAGATCTTATTACAGATGGTTGTGAGCCACCATGTGGTTGCTGGGAATCGAACTCAGGACCTCTGGAAGAGCAGCCAGTGCTCTTAACCACTGAGCCATCTCTCCAGCTCCTCAGTCCTTTTTTAATCCTTGCCAGAAGGCAGAAAGGGGAGTAGACAGGACTCTAGGGACACAGGTGAGGCCCGTGTTAATCCTGATATTCTCCAGAGAAAAACCAGTTCCACCATTGGGGTTAAAAGCAAGCTTTTATTAAAGTATTAAGTACCGACCCAGATGGAAATTGGCCAGGAATACTCCCTGGAACTTCCAGCTGAGTGGCCCCAAGACTTGTGTTGTTGGGGCTTCTGTGGCCAAAACTCATAGGCCTCCATACCTTCCCATGAAACTCTGTCATTATTTTTCAAGAACTACAACTCCAAGAATCCCAGGAGGTTACCTGTTCCTCAGGCAGGTGAGCCTATAGGTTATTTAGGTTCTACGCATGCTTTTGAACACAGGTCTGCTTCATCTCAGTGATTTTATCACCTACCAGGTGATGTTTTCTTTTCCACTGTGGAAGCCTTGCAGCCTCAGAGTGGCCCTATTCCTGCATGTGTCTGTCCCTACACGTCCTGTGGACTGGTTCTTGGTACCGTTCTACTTCATTACTCCCATGTCTCTTGTGGCTCCAGGGACCTTTCTCTTCACACAGCTGTTCTACACCCGGATGCTGTGCAAGTAGGCACCTGCTGCTGCCATCTTGTCAGAGTCAGAGCTTCAGAAGTAGATAGGGGAGGCCAGAACTTCAGATACGCCTGCTAATGAAGGATGTAGCAATGTAATGTTTTACATTTAATTGAATTTATTAATTATTGGGGATAGAGAGGGTATGCATGTGCTATGACATGCATGTGAGGGGTCAGAGGACAAGTTTATGGTGCCAGTTCTTTCTTCCCACCTTTTATAGGTTCTGGGGATCAAACTCAGGTTGTCAGGTTTGTGCAGCAATTGCTTTACCTGCTGAGCATCTCACTCGTCCCATTTGTTTGGTATGTCTCATCATTGATACTCCTACCCATGCTCTCTCCATGATTTCAAAGGTTACTATGCTGTAGTCCACACACATGTTCTTCAGTAAGTAGACTCAGCTGGTTTGTGTTTTGGAGATCAGAATGCTTTTGAATACCAACTGGGCTGAGTTAAAGCTCAGAGCCCCCAACTTACTGATTTGTTTACCAGTAAGTCCAGTTGCAAAGAAAAGACAGGCTGTGCGAAGAGCAGAGTAACCAGGCTCCAGGCCTCAGGGCCACAAGTTAATAGGCTTCTTTCTAACAGATACATACCTGCTCTTTCTTTTTAAAAGATCCTTTTATGTGTGCGAATGTTTTGTTTGGATAAATGTATGCATATGCACGCAGTGCCCTCAGAGGTCAGAGAAGGTATATTTCTTGGAACTGGAGTTACAGGTGATTGTGAGAACATGTGGGTGCTGAGAATCACACTCAGGGCCTCTGAAAGAGCAGCCAGTGCTCTTAACCACTGAGCAACCTCTCCAGCCCCTAACTGTTCTTTCTATGTGTTGTCTACAGGTAGAGGGTGGCCGTGTGCACTCTCAGAGCTCTGTTTGGTCCACAGTGTGAAGTAGAACCTTTACTAGGATAAACCTTTTATATCTGTGTATAAAATTATTTTAGATGTTTTATTGCTGTTTTATATTGGTGTGAACTGTCTTCTGTTGTTCTTAGTCGTTAGCAGTTGGAGCTGCTCTCTTTGGCTCTAGTAGGCAAACATGAATTGCTGCACACAGATTCTTGCCTTTGGGGGAATGGATAACGTCTGTGGACTCTTCATTTTGCAGGGGAGGAATCTGGAACTGCAGTTCCACTGTACTCAAATGTAGAGTTGGGTCGGGGCTCAGGTCACTCAGGCCTAGAAATAGGGGCTGGTTGGCCACCCAGTAACCGAATTAACAGTGGTCTCAGTGCTGATTGTGAGCAATCTCTGGGACAGTCCCTTTGTCCTTCATGCTCAGGGGCTTCTCTTCTTTATGGTATCACCTTCCTGCTGCCCTTACTCTCATTCACTCTGACCACTGCTCTGCTGAGTGCCTCTCCCTTCATTCCTCTCCAGGATTCAGCCAGGCTGGCTTCCCTGGGACAGCAGCTGTCTAGCAGGGAGACCTGCTAGTGTATGTAAATATCTCTTCTTTTGTATTTCAGTGAGGATGCCATGAGGAAAGCTGGTGTGGCCCACAGTAAATCTAGCAAGGATATGGAGAGTCATGTGTTCCTGAAGGCCAAGACCCGGGTAAGACCCTACTGGCCAAAGTCCCCAGCAGAGCAGTTCCAGGAGGGGAGTGTTGCTGACACTGAGACCCCTCTATGCAGATCCTGTAGAGGGGAGTGCTTGCTTGCTGATCTCAGATACAGCTGACACTCCAGAACCTCCCATGCTCATGAAATGGGCAAGACTCCTGGATGGGCACTGAGGCTACAGGCCCTGCCCTGCCTCTGACCCTGGCCTCATTACTGACCCTGTCATATGTATGTAGTGGGCCCTGTGATGCCTGCAGAGAGCTCCTTGGATCCCACTGCTCCTATGGAAGGAGAGGCTGGTTTTGTGTTCCCAGAGCCTACACATCCCTGATGCGCAAGGGTCCATTTCTCTTTGGTTCCTCTGTTCAGAGGGGTGGGCAATGTTTGGTAAAGTTGAGGTTGAAACTTCCCAGGTGGAATTGGAAGAATTACCAGGCTGGCGCAGCACCATGGTCTTAAGGTGACCTTTTCCTAATGTGTTAGTTCCCAGGAGTGGAGATTAGAAGTAAAACAAGAAAGATGGCTCAGCAATTATGAGACCATACTGTTCTTGAAGAGGACTCAGGTTCAGTTTCCAGTACCCATGTTGGATGGTTTACAGCAGCCTGAACTCCAGCTCCATGGGATTGGCCTCCACAGGCACCTGCACTCTCGTGTATGTTACCTGCTCCTATTCACACCCCTCCCCCACACAGTTTTAATTTAAAGCAGGGTATGGTGGTGCATGGTTTTAATATTAGCACTTAGGAGGCAGAGGCAGGTGGATTTGAGGCCAGCCTGGTCTACATATCAAGTTAGGCTAGCCAGGGCTACAAGTGAGACCATCTCCAAATAAAGTAACTAATCCATTTTTTTTTTTAAAAATCATGCAAAATGATGGAAATGAAGTGAAATTGAAGCAGAGATGGAAGTACATTTCTGTTCACGTGTGTACGGAAAAACAAGTTTCAAGCTTATGAATTGCTCTGTGGGTGTATGATATACATTTTGCTTTTCTTTTAAAAATATTATTGAGATTGCACTAAGGAACTGTGAAATTCACCCATTTGAGGTATATAATTCAGCCTGAGCCATGTGAACAGTTATTGCAATGTAATGTTAGAATATTTTACAGAAGCTTGGTACCCATTAGCAGTCATGCCCCACTTCCCCTAGCCATAGCAGCCACTCACCTACTTATTGCTGTGGGTTTTCCATTTGAGCTTGCTTTATGAACATGATCACAATGGTTTTTGCAAGTTCTTGCAAATGGTATAACCTTGTCAGGGTTCATACATTAACCATGTTGTAGTGCATGCCTGATTCTTTTTTTCAAGACAAAATTCCATGGTGTAGGCTAGGCTGGCCTCAAGAGAGATGTCTTGCTTCTGTCTTCTGAATGCTGGAATTAAAGGCATGTGCCACTATGACTGTTCCTGATTTCTTCCTCTGTTGAGTTAATTATATTCCATCATTTTCTGTATATTAGTGTATCAGTTAGTCTTCATTGGGTTGTTCTCATTTTTTGGGGGGGGCTATCCTGAATAATAGCATTATTTTACATACTCACATACTAGTTTTTATGTAGATTTATTTCATCTCTCTTGGGGAAATGAAAACGCCCTACATACTTGGGGTTTGAGTTTCTGACTCATAGTCACTGTTCAGCTTTTCCACAGTAGCTGCACCGTGTGACACCACCATGTGAAGTCCCACAGCAGCTTAAGGCTCTGTCACCCCCCACAGTTGATGTCTCTGTTACTGCAGCTGTTGGTGACCAGTACTATGATTCTGATTGGTGTTTGTCTGGTCAGTAATGCATTACACATCTGGTTAGTGCTTTTGAGCCACGTGTAAACATTCTGTGGTAAGATGTCTGTTTTTATCTTTTGATGTTTTTAAATAGCTCTTTATATATTTGGATACATAGATCATCTAATTTACAGCTGTCTGGGAGATGAGATATTTTATTGTTTAGGCCGGAAGATCCATTAATGGCTTCACTCATGATTGTGTGTTGCTTTTACTATGTGACCTTCACATGGTGTCACTAGTGGCATAGTTATGTCACTGTGTTTGTGTTCCTGGAGGGAAGAGCTGGAACTTCTAGTTCTCATGAACTAGACATCCTTTGTATATAGAAGATTAAGGCCAGTGCGGCAGGTTCAGGATGGGGAAGTGGCTGGCCTCTGCCGTTTGGTGTGATCAGTGGGCTGTGTGGCAGGGAGTCCAGTGGCTGTTGCATTTCCACCCCAGAGACTAGTCATCCTAAGAGAGCTTTCTAGTAGCTGATGAATAAACCCTCGATCCCAGAGGTTCATCAGCTCCTCATTAGTCTTTGAGTTACTGCCTTTTTTTTTTCACAAGGGGTGCCTTAGTAGTCTCTTTTGAAGCTGTCTCTGATCCCTGACTCCAGCAGTAGGCCTGGCTAACTGGAGAACTACTGTGAGAGCAGTGCTGACTGATTTCTTGGGATTCTGTAGGGGTTTTTTTTTTTGTTGTTGTTGTTGTTGTTGTTTTGAGACAGGGTCTCACCATGAAGCTTCTAACTGACCTGGAACTCAGAGACCAGCTCTCCTCTGTCTCCCACATGCTGGGATTAAAAGTGTGCGCCACCACACCCGGAAATGCCTGTATTTTTTAATGATTTGCCCTCTTTTTACCTACTGTTCCCCATGGAGGTAGGTCTGTGTCTATTATTGGAGTGAGAACCTTCCTCCCCAAGGCACCTTGGCAGCCCAGGTTCCCTTGTACTGCTCTGGTTCCCCGGAGCATTGAAGAGAATGGGTAGGGGAGGAATTGGATCGTGGAGAAAGGGAATGATCTTTCCTTGAAATCCTGGTACAGGAGACAGCACCCTCTGCGGGTTTCTATAGGCTCTGCCCTCATGTGCACCACCCTTCACATACATAAAATTAAAAATCAAATCAAATCAGAGATGGGATAGCTTCTTTGGGAACTTGAATAACAATAGGAGGCAAAGGTGGAGGTAATTTTTTTTTTTAAACAGATCTTGCCTCAAGTTAATTTGTAAAAACAGCATAGGGTTCTGACCATCTGCAAATAGTGTGTAGGTGTGTCACACCAGTCCATTTGTCTTCATGTTGGCAGACAGAAACCTTTCCCATGGGACTTCACAGGGGCTTGGACACCTGTGGGAGCCTGAGCTGGTGCTGAGGCCTCTGCCTTGGTTTGAACTTGGACTGTGGTTCGCAGAGCCTGCGACCCTTGGCCACGGAGCTTCTGCTGTGCTCCCAGACTTGGGTGGGCAGTGACAACAGGACGGCTGAGTTTGCGGCTGGCCCTGTGGCATCTTAGGCTTCACCACCTTGGGCTTCATCAGGGCCCTGATGGCCTCTGCACTTGACTCGTTGTCTGCACTGTCTGCCTGCATCATCTTCAGGCCTTTCTTCTGTGCTTCTAGGCAAAGCGCATGCTCCTCAGGAACTGGGGGGCCCACCCTCTTAAGAGATTCATATCTTTGTGACCAGGGTTTCTTGATGCCCTGGGATTGATTGTGTGTGGTTCCTGGAAAGGCCATATCTGAATAGCAACCTGCGGCTCCCAAAGTGGCTGGGACCAGAAGAGAAACTAGGTGAAGATAATTTTGAAAGGGAGGATAATTTCAGAATTAATAATTTTAAAGTTTATTCATTAGGTTCTTTATAGTATGTACTGGTAGCTTAAGTTGAAGATACTAAAGGTGGGCATGGTGGTGCAGACCTGTAACCCCAGCATTTGGGGTAGAAGTAGACCATTTCTTTGAGTTGAAGCCGGCCGGGGCTACTAAGTGCTTTCCAGGCCAGCCCCACTCCAGTGCTACATAAACGTGGTTTTGGTTTGGTTTGGTTTGGTTTTTGAGACAGTGTTTCTTTCTGTGTAGCTCTCTGGCTGTCCAGGAACTCCCTCTGTAGACCAGGCTGGCCTCGAACTCAGAGATCTGCCTGCCTCTGCTTTCTGAGCGCTGTGACTAAAAGTGTGCACTGCCACTGCCTAGCCAACATTTTTTTTAAAAAAGATACTAGCTAAACTTTCTAAGCCCTCATTCCTTAAAGGGCTAATTCACCCCCCCCCCCAGTATCATTCTAGTTTGGTAATTTTATCCATGAGAAAGGTCTTTTATGGGAAATCAATTGTTTTTTAGTTATCTGCTCTTTTCTGCTTGAGACTGTTCATATTTGACACATAATTTCATAGACATAGCCAATCCATTTTCATCTAACCCCCAGCCCACAGGTTACACATAGAGAAAACAATGTAGGCATCCTAGCCTTGGAAAAAAGGAGTGAGGTAGGAATAAGCACAAGAGGGAGGCACTTAGGTTATGTTTATAGAAGCCTGATAAGAGACTTACTTAATTACTTATTTTAATCGGGGTGGGGTCTGTGTTCTTCCTGCTACCAAGGAGCAAGTCCACAATGTCTGATTTTAATTAGGACAGCAGTAATGGTGACAGTGTCTCACATGCTCCTGTAGTTCTTAGGGATTAGTGCAGTCACATTGGTTAGTTACATCTGAGGTTAGGTTTCATAGTGTTGTAGAGCTGACAGCAAACAGTTCTGGATTCCAAGTCATACTCATCAAATATGAAAAGCCTGTGCATTTTCCTTGTTCTGTGTCAGGGATGTTTATTGAGCAGTCTAAGCAAGTATATAGTATATACTATAGTCCAGTTGTTCCTTCTGCCCAATGTTCCTTGGCTGCTGTGGCCAACTCTAAAGAGGATATTTCCTTAAGAAATGACTTCACATCCTCATGGAGAGTCACTTCTGTCAACCCCATCCCCAGCTACCTGGCCAGGCCCAGTGTCCCAGCCTTATCTTCTTAACCTCTTACACTCACCTTCTGAGCGCAAGGATCAAGGTTTGTGTCTCCGGACAGTGTCTGTGCAGTGCTGGTGATTAAAGCCCAGGCGTGTGTAGAGGCCTGCACTGTCCTATCAAGTGGGCCACATCCCTAGCCACAGGCAACAGCGTTATAACTATAACTCCAAACGCAAAGCATCAGAGGAAAGCAGGCACTTCTGCTCCATCAAAACACACCTTTGAGGCTGCTGAGATGACTCAGCAGCAAAGGCACTTGCTGCCAAGCCTGATGATCCTCTGTTCTTTCTCTGCCACCCACGTAGTAGAAGAAAACTGGCTTCTGCAAGTTGTTTTCTGTCCTCTACTTGCATGTTTATAGCATGTCTGCCCACATGCATATATAGTTAATTAAAATACAAACTTATTGTGCATTATAGGATTTATCAAAAACCACCCTTGGCATTACACGCATTGCCAGAAAATATAAATACTATTTGATGAAGATTGACTCTCTTGTTTATATAAGAATAGGCAAAAAATTTGAATAGGTATTCCACAAAAGAAGGTATACAGTGGCCAATATACACATGAGAGATTCAACACTACTAATTAAGGCTGGTGAGGCGACTCAGCAGTAAAAGCAAGAAAGAATCAACTTGTGCCCCCTGGCCTTCACACATGTGCAGTGACACTAAATGCCCACATACATATTACATACACATGCATAAATAATAGGTGAAATAAATTTAAAAATGAACACTGTGAGATGTGGACGTACTGTTGTAACCCTAGACTGAGGCAGGAAGATTGATTGTCACAAGTTCAAGCCAGTCAGGGTAGTGAGATAGTGAGATCCTACCTCAAAAACAACAGAACAAATCCAAACCGTAGTGAGATACCAGTTCATACATGTTATGATGGCTATGATTAAAAAAAACATTCTGGCTGGTAGTGATGTTGTCCCTGTTCTTGTTACTTGGGACCTGGAGCATGAGGATCACTTGAGCATAACATAGAAGACTCCCATCTAAAAATAAAGCAGAAAAGACAAGAAGCAATGTTCACAAAATGTAGAGAAATCAGAGCCCTTACATTGCTTGGGGGAATGTAAAATGGTGCCCTGCTGTAAAGAGCAATATAGTGACTGCTTGAAGAATAATGGCACGCTCCATGTATATTTTCATAGGTATTATTTAATATAAATGAAAATATCCAGATAAAAACTTGTGCCAGTATGTCCATATTATCATTCATAAAAGCCAGAAGTGGAGGGGGTGGAGAGATGGCTCAGTGGTCATGAGCACTGACTGCTTTTCCAGAGGATCCAGGTTCAATTCCCAGCAGCCGTGTGTTGGCCCACAACAGTGGTAACTCCAGTTCTAGAGCCTCCAGTGCCCATTTCTGGCCTCTCTGGTCACCGCATGCACATGATGCACAGACATACACGAGGCAAAACACCCATACACAAACTAAAGTCATAACTTCTCTCAAAGCCCAAAGTAGAGACAGTTCCGATGCCTATTAACTGGTGGGTAGATAAACAGAATGTGTCCATATCTAGCAGTACTGTCTGGCCATATAAAGTATGAACTGTTCATGCAACCACAAAGTGAGTCTTAATAATATGGTAGACATTCTGTATATGAAGTCGAACAGTCACAAAGAACTGCATTTTGTATGCATTTTGCTAAGGTATTCATAATTGGCAAACTGATGATGAATTACTAGTGTCTTGTGGCTGGTGTAATAAATGATTGCAGATGTAGGACTTTGGTCTCTGAGTCCCATGGCTGGCTCTTGGAGCTTTCCACTCTCTTGAAGGGTAACACATGTTTGTAGTTGGCTAGTTTTGTTTCTGCCTGCCTTTCTCTCCCCTCCCCCCCCTTTTTGGACAGGGTCTCACTTTGTAGCCCAGGCTGGTCTTGAACTCACTATCCCGCCCTGCCTCATGCTTTGTGTCTTTTGTGAACAGAACTATGAAACAGCATGTTTTTGAGATAATGAATAAAGCTCCACCATTTCCTTCTGATGTTTTCAGTTGGGATGAACTGAGATTAACCTTACAGAGTTGTTTGAAAGCAAATTTCATCTGGAACCATGCATGTTATGTATGAATACCTTGGCTTCTCATATCATTGGCAGATAGTCTCCATAGTGACCAAGTATAGTCATTGTTAAATTTAAGATTCTTTTGCAGCTTTCCTTGTGTTCATATTCTTCCATGAGAACTGATGTAGTTTTGAGGTTTTGTTTCTTTTTTTTTTCTTCTCTATCAGAAAATGACCACTTAAAAGATCTTTTTTTCCTATAGTATTCTGCCAACAACTTTATACTCATTTGTTTTTGTTGGGTTTTGAGTTTTTCTTTTGATTTCTTTCATTTTCTTAGTTGTGAAAGCTTGACACACTTTCTGAGTGCATACCAGTAGCACAGGATGTTTGCACAGGGCTATTTCCTGCCTGGTTCCTGATATTTGATACTTTCTGTGATTAGTCTAACCTTTAGCATTTCTTCTGCAGATTTAAGTGACTGTATTCAGACTCCTTGGTTCTTTTACAAAAGGTAGCATGCGGTGCAGAGTAGTGGGTAATATTGGCGTTTCCCTTTTCATGTCTTGTGGGAGCTCATTCTAGGCTGCTGCTGTTTATTCTTTTGGCAGGACTAATGGGTATTTGAAAGCCTATGAGGCTGACACCCACACTTTCCTGTCATGTGTATGTGTGTGGGGGTGTTCATGCACGAGCTCAGGCCTCACACATGCTCTGGTGCCCCTGAGCCTTCTCATCATTTCTCTGTAAACTAGCCAGTGATAGTCATCTTTGTATCAATCGGTGGGAAAGAGTATTAAGGACATTAATACATGTTAAGTCTTTATACCTGGGCCTGGTACTAGTTATGGGTTCTTGTTTATAGTCTCATAAACTGCCTTGGATGCAGCCTGGACACGTGAAATTGTGATGATGAGCAGGGCAGAAGGGGTAGAGAGATAAGGGCAGTTATGTGCCCCTCAGCCTCTTTTCTCAGTTATCCTGGACGTTTTAGAGGACTTTGGAGATGAAAGGCTAGGAATATGCACACCTGTGGGAAGGTCAGTTCAGCCACCAGTGCCCACCACTGAAGGTGAGCAGCTAAGGAACAAAAGGCAACCAAGTCTTGGGGTCAAGGGCGCAATGACGGTAGCTGAAGTCTCTTGTGGAAAGTCTCCTGTTGAAGGAGAGGGTGTCTGCTTTTGGTCCCGGCTAGCTTACACCCGAAATAATCACACAGAAATTGTATTAATTAAATTACTGCCTGGCTTCTTCTTCTTATATCTAGCTTCTTCTTGGCTAACTCTCACATCCTTATCTAACCCATTTCTATTAATCTGTGTTTACCACGAGGTCATGGCTTACAGGGAAAGATTCAGCATGTCTGACTCTGGCGACTCCATGGTGGCTCTCTCTGTCTGCCTTCTTTCTCCAAGCATTCAGTTCTCTTCTCCCCCACCCCCGGCTATCTAAGTTCTGCCCTATCAAAAGGCCAAGGCAGTTTCTTTATTCAACCAATGAAAGCAACACAATACAGAAGGACCTCCTATACCAGTCTCCTTGGCAGTTCCCCATACCCCAACATGTTCCTAGATGACCAGCCTTTGGGAGATATATAGAATATGCTCTGCATGGGAGAAAGCTTTGTAACTACTTACTTTCTGTCCCCATCCCGCTGTCCTGGTCTATAGAGCTGAATTGGACCTTGATGACTGTCATACTGTAAACCAGAAGTGGTGCTGGTCATCTCAACACGAGTCTGAACACCTGGCTCCAGGCACTGGATCTTTTGTCCCAGCCTGTGTGTGGAAAAGACTTTGGGGACATACTCCTGTGCTTGGTCTACTGTGTCTTAGGTCTCAGTAAACATAGGTCATTCCTTCTGGAATCTGCTTCTTCCAGTCATGTCTTTCATGGTAAAAAAAAAAAAACTTGCTAAACTATTTTATTCATCCATTCATTCATTCATTCATTCATTCATTTATTTATTTATTTATTTATTTATTTTTGAGACAGGGTTTCTCTGTGGCTTTGGAGCCTGTTCTGGAACTAGCTCTTGTAGACTAGGCAGGTCTCGAACTCACAGAGATCCGCCTGCCTCTGCCTCCTGAGTGCTGGGATTAAAGGTGTGCACCACCACCGCCCGGCGTTTTGTTTTTGTTTTTTAAATTGGATTTCTTTTTTTTTTAAAGATTTATTTATTTATTATGTATATAGTGTTCTGTCTGTCTGTATGCTTGTTAGCCAGAAGAGGGCACCAGATCTCATTACAGATGGCTGTGAGCCACCATGTGGTTGCTGGGAATCGAACTCAGGACCTCTGGAAGCACAGTCAATGCTCTTAACCTCTGAGCCATCTCTCCATCCCGCTAAACTATTTTAAAGATCATAAGAGAAAACAGTCTAGGCCTTCAACAGAAAGTCACATAAGGTTCTCTGCCACTGGACCTTGGCCATCTCATTTCCATTCCTGGTTCTTCGGCCTCTAACATCCCTGGTCTCCACTCACCACATGACTATACTTTAGAAAACAGACCGTTAACTGTGGGGCTTTCATTTACCCTTGGCAGATTGTCTTTCAGTCAGAAATTGGTGGGGCATTGGAAAGGAGTGTGTTGACAGAACCTCTAATTTCCCTCTTCCAGCTGTGCCTCCTTTCCTGCTTTCTGACTCCGCCCCTTGGTGACAGTTTTCCCCCAGCTTCCTCTTCATCTTACTCTGTACTGATTCCTTTAGTGGGGAAACAATGCTAAATGGAGCCTGGAAATTCATGAGAGACAACAACTGTTCAGCCCGTGTTTATCTTCTGTCTTTTGTTACCTTGTCAGTTCCAGGATAACTTTGGAAAACAACTCATGCAAACAGCAGATACTGAAGGCTTTGCTCTGTAGATGGAGGCTGCTTGTTTGTTTCCCAGCTGCCAAGACCCGAATAATCACAGAAATTATATTAATTACAACACTGCTTGGCCAGCAGCTTAGGCACCTCTCTAGCTAGCTCTTATGTCTTAAATCAACCATTCTATTAATCTGTATATCACCACCAATAAGGGTTCTGTGTCTCCTCCTTCTGCAGCTACATGGCATCTCCTTGACTCCACCTGCTCTCTCTATCTCTTCCAGGCTGGCTATATTCTTCTCTGCCATAGGCCAAATCAGTTTCTTTACTAAACACTGATAGTAAACATATTCAAAGCATACAGATGGAATCCCACATCATTGCTCTTCTGAATTGCCATGCTAGCAGAATGGGCATTTCAGTGGAGGAAGGGATGGATGGCATGGGATTTTAACCCAGATATCTCTGTTCTATACCTCAGTGTAGACTCCTAGTAGTTATTTCCCTAGAAAACCCAGTAGTGCCTTAGATACACAGAAGACAGTCAGTGGAAGGCAAGCCCCACTGGGCAGTTTCAGAAACAGGACAGCACAGAAGAAAGGCCTGTGCAAGCAGTAGTCTTTAGCTGTCTTATTTGAGAGGGGCTTTGCTCTTTCTCTCATCTGTTCAACTATCAGAAGAGCATCCTCAGTCATCCTGGAAGGGCTTTGGAGAAGAAGGAAGGACCATATCTTTCTTTTGAAATACTCATGCAGATTTATGTGTAAATACTTGTCTCACCAGCAGGGTAAAGGTCACCACAGTGTTGTCACAAAAAGCAAAAGTACTAATTTACCGATAGTGCAAACCTTGTGACCTTGGTCCAAGTCCTGGGACACCACATAGACTCACGTTGATTGCCCTGTGATAAGAAGGGACTTGCTGCGGGCTTCCTAGTGGAGTGTTCTCTTCATTGGGTGGAAGCTCTCTACGCCCTTCTTACTTTGTACCTTTGAGGGGAAGTCGCTGACAGCCTCCCTATGAGAGATGGATTCCAGAGGAAGCCAAGTGGGGTAAGTGGCTGTGGCCATCTCAGGCAGTCCAGGAGGTCAAGACTTGTAGGAAGATGCTCAGCTGGGTGGCTGGGCCACCAAGGGGTGGCAAGGGTGAATCCCATGCCTTTGTTTCTCCATGGGGATTAAAAGTACTTCTTGTTTTTACTTTTAGGATGAATACCTTTCCCTTGTGGCCCGACTCATTATCCATTTCAGAGATATTCGTAAGTAAGAGTTCATATTTTGGGGTAATTGTGGTTCTTTGAGGGGCCTGTTTTGTGGCTGTGTAGTAGGAACTCTCAGGTAGGCCTTAGCACCTGAATTAGAACATTGCATTTTTCTGGGAAGTTCCTCACTGCTTCTGGATTCTCCACCCTCCTAGGTCTCAGCCTCAAAAATGTGGATTTTTGACTTGGAAATGTTGATCTCAAAGTGATTTAAAGTGGGATGCTGTTCTCACCCCTTTCTATGCCTTCTGCATTTGTCTCTGGGTAGTTCTTAAGTGAGCAGTTTACTTTGTAAGGGGATTTTATCCCATGAAAGTTGATTTTGCTAACCCTAGGGAGGCCTGAACTGTGTGTTTCTGAGACTGAAGTTTTTGAAGTCAGTTCCCAAAGTCCTTGCTCCCTCTCCTTGCTGTGCTGAGGGTCTCCTTACCTCAACTCTTGTCCCCTCTGGTTCAAAGGGGATTGTTGTGGTGTTAACCTGGTGAGCAGCTCCCCAACTTTTCAGATGTGAGTGTCATAACCTCCAGGGGCAAGATTCTTGGCACATTTGTGTTAGGCAGAGGCATACCAAGTGCTCCTGGATGGCCGCAGCCTGTGATGGGCACCAGGGTGGTAAACACTGAGTTCCAGCTGACAGTTGTGTAAGCTCTAGACAGGCTTGTCTTGATGGGCCCATCCCAATCCCCCACCCCACTTGGATTGGGAACAAAATGTAGGTTGTAGTGGCAGTTACAGCTTTTAGCATCAGGTCACTGAGAGCAAGGGAGGACATTGTGAATTCCAATGCTCAGTGATAATAACTTCATACTGACTTTCTTTCCCCAAGACAGGGTTTCTCTGTGTAACCCTGGCTGTCCTGGAACTCACTCTGTGGACCAGGCTGACCTTGAACTCAGAGATGTGTCTGCCTTCTGAGTGCTGGGGTTAAAAGTGTGTACTTCCATGCCCTACTACTCCACACTAACTTTAAAAAAAAGATTATTAGATTTTGTGTGTTTTTGTATGTGTGAATGTATGTATGTGTGTATGTGTGTGTGTCTGTGTGTGGCTATGCACATGTGAGTGCAGGTACCCATGGAGCCCAGAGGCATTAGGTCCCCTGGAGCTGAAGTTACGGGCAGTTGTGAGCTGCTGGATGTGGATGTGAGGAACCACACTCCAGTCCTCTGCCAGAGCAGTGCATTCTTGGCCTTTAATCCCTGCACTCGGGAGGCAGAGGCAGGTGGATCTCTGTGAGTTCAAGGCCAGCCTGGTCTACAGAGTGTGTTCCAGGACAGCTAGGGCTACACAGAGAAACCCTGTCTCGAAAACCAGTATATATTTGCCTTACAGCTGTGTTAGACTGGCATAAAACTAGCCAGCACAACCATTGAACCATCTCTCCAGCCCAATTCCACACTAAGTTTTTTACCAGAATGACTAGCAAGGTAGACTTTCCCGATCTTACTTTCTTTGGGGTATTAGGTGGAACTATGGGAAAAGAGAAAGACTGGAGAGCAGGCAGCTGTGTATCCTGGCCTGGATTTCCATGCCCAGCTCTTTAGGATGATGGTCTGGGATGTACACAGCCCACATGCTCACATGGAGGGACTAAGCAGGAAGTTCTGGACCACCATTGGTTAGGGCACTTCTTTCGTAGGGGTTCGGTGTGGCAGACAAGATTCCCAGCCGTGAGCAACTTCAGGTAGACTTGGTTTCTTCACCGAGAAAATGGAGATGCTCAAATTCTCAGCACTGTTCTTTTAGCCCCAACATGGGTTCCTGTCACTCCTGTTGTGATTCAACATCTGAGCCAAGACTTTGGACATGGAAGAAAGTAAAGGCCCAGAGTCTCTCAGTTTATGGTGTCCTAGCCATGGGGGTAGTTCACTGAGATAGACCCCCAAGTTTCTTTGCCCCCTCTGTACCCAGACTCTCTTTGTGTGCAGCAGTGCTGGGGGTAGGCATCTCCTCCACAGTTACTAGAATACCAGCAGCTCCTTGGAATTGAGGCTCCAGGTTCTATTGGCCTTGATTCTATGCATCGTCAGTTCAGTTTTAGCAAATGACCCTAGTCAGATACCTGCAGAACTGACCTACCCTGGGAAATGTGCATTTATGCAAAACTGTTTACATTGGGGTTTTGTGTTTGTGTTTCTCTGTAGATAACAAGAAATCACAAGCTTCTGTCAGTGGTAAGTTCTCCTTTCAAAGTTCAGTTTTCCCAACCTTCAGTTTTGGATGGCAGGAATAAGAGAGTGCATGTCTTGTGTGTGGGTCAACTGCTTACTGGACTGGAACTTTGAAAAGATCTCAGGTGGAGTGGCCACTGACCAGAGCTGTGTCCCAGCCTCTTCTCCGCCCTTTGCTTTCTTATACACTGAAGTTACCCCAATGCTTTTCCATCTTGTTTTGTTTAGCAGAAAGATCATAAAAACTTAGAAGGCTTTGATACATTACCTAGAAGAACCATTGTATTATGGTATATTAGTGTAATAACCCATAGTAATATGTCACAGATAATAGCTGTGGGAATTCACGTCCTCTGTTTCTTTCTCTTTCGGGTGTGGGGCCATGTTTTTGAGACAGGTTCTCTCTTTGTAGCCGTGGCTATCCTGGAGCTATATGTAGACCAGGCTGGCCTCAAATACATAGAGATCTGCCAGCCTGTGCCTCCTGGGGTGTTGGGGCAAAAGATGTACACCACCACACCCCCAACTATATTTACTTTTTTGTTGTTATTTTGTTTAGTTTTGTTTAATTTATTTACATTTTATGTATGAGTGTGCTGCATATATACCTGCATGCCAGAAGAAAGCATCAGATCCTATTATAATTGGTTTTGAGCCACCATGTGGTTGCTGGGAATTGAACTCAGCACCTCTGGAAGAGCAGCCAGTGCTCTTAACTGCTGAGCCCCCATTTTTTATTTTTTTAAGACAGGGTTTCCCTGTGTAGCCCTGGCTGTCCTGGTACTTGCTCTGTAGACCAGGCTGACCTCAAACTCAGTTTTGCCAGCCTCTGCCTCCCCAGTGCTGGGATTAAAGGCGTGCACCACCGCCGCCCAGCATATTCACTCTAAGTAACAAACTTATTTGTGAGTTCAGAAATCTTTTTATTTTAATTTCAAAGTTTATCATCTAAGGGAAATTGTGTCCATTGAATTGAACCCTGGACTTTGTCTTCTGAGCTGTCATCACGGGATTTTCAGATCCACTCTGGCCAGCTGATCTTCAGCCTGTCAGAAAAGGGAATGAGGTTCTGTGGAAGAGTGCTTGCGAAGCATGTGGAAGGTGCTAAGCTCCATCTGCAGAACCACCACCACCACTACTACCAAAAAAGTATACACTAGCACTGCAGCCTGCCTGTGAGGCTTACCCTAGGCCTGGAGCTGTAAGTGTCTGCTTGAATAGTTCTCCTGCCCACAGCCCAGGGCTGGCCAAGTACATATGGCTTGGAGAATGCCTGGCCTCTGTAGTGTTGAATCACTGTAGTGTAGGCTCATTGGGTACTACCTAATTCTGTGGTCAGATGACCAGCCAGGTGATGCCTGTTTAAAGGCAGTTGTCTCCTGTGAGTTTACACTACTGTGATGATGACATCTGGCTGCTTGTCCTTGATTGTGGCATTGCTCACTGACCTACCACACCTAGTGTCCTGAGGCTTAGTGGGCATGGCATTGCCCCACAGCACTCTCATATTCCTTTACTTGTTCGGATATACTGCTCCTGGCCTCAGATCTGTGTTGGAGTGGTGTTCTATAGAGATTTGGCTGCAAAAACTAGGGCATTAGTATGCCAGCCTACTTGTGCTCGCCCTAGGGAGTGCCTGCCAGTGCCCTTTGCTTCTTTAACCTAGCCGCCATATTCCCTGCCTGCTGGGAAGAAGCGCTTCATCCTTTGATGTCTCTGGAAGTCTGCTGTGGGCTTACCCCATAGAAGGGCTGGACAGCGAAGAAGGGTCTGGTTGCTAGTTGGCCTGATGTGAAGCTGTGCACATCACAAGTTCCATTATAACCCAGCATTAGGACACTGACAAAGGCTGGGGTGATACATGGGATATGTTCCCTGGTCAGTACCCAGAGTCTTGTCCCCTGGGAATTTGGGGGAATGTCAGGCTCCAACTTGTTTGGGAATTTGAATTGGTCAAACACATAGGAGGGAGGGGATCCATGCCCAGAAGCCATTTACCCGTGAGACTGCCCAGTTTGTATTGCTTTCCTCAGACTGTGCTCTTGTGTCCCACAGACCCCATGAATGCACTGCAGAGCCTTACTGGTGGACCCACTCCAGGAGCAGCTGGGATTGGCATGCCTCCTCGGGGCCCAGGACAGTCCCTAGGCGGGATGGGTGGCCTTGGCGCCATGGGACAGCCAATGCCCCTCTCCGGGCAGCCACCCCCTGGAACCTCTGGGATGGCCCCTCATGGCATGGCTGTGGTATCTACAGCAACTCCACAGAGTGAGTACTATACTCCTTGGCAGGTGGCACTGCAGGCTGTTCTGTGGTTAAGGTGTTATTCGGAAAAGTGTCAAGGAGTACCAGATAGCTCTGTCCTGTATATTGGGGTACAAGGAAAACACCAACCCTTCTCTGAGCCTATAGGAGTGAGTAATGCTGGCCCTCTAGCCGGGGCTGTGAGGAGGGGGAGAGACTTGCTGATTTGGAGGTTTGTGGTATGTTTGGTTGATGGGTTGTGGTTTGGTTTTGTTTTGTTTTTTCTCTTCTTTTCTTTTCTTCTCTTCTCTTCTCTTCTCTTCTCTTCTCTTCTCTTCTCTTGTAGCTTTGGAGCCTGTCCTAGAACTCGCTCTATAGACCAGGTTGGCCTCAAACTCACAGAGATTCACCTGCCTCTGCCTCCCGAGTGCTGAGATTAAAAGCATGTGCCACCACTGCCTGGCTGGTTTGGTTTTTCAAGACAGGGCCCCTCTGTATAGCCCTGGCTGTCCTGGAACACTGTCTGTAGACCAGGCTGGCCTTGAATTCAGAGATCCACCTGCCTCTGTCTCTCAAGTTGTGGGATTAAAGGTGTGTGCCACCACTGCCTGGCAAGGCTTGTGGGTTTTTTGTTTTTGTTTTCTGAAACAGGGTTTCTCTGTAACTTTGGAGCCTGTCCTAGAATCTGCTCTGTAGACCAGGCTGGCCTCAAACTCACAAGATCTGCCTGCCTCTGCCTCCCGAGTGCTGGGATTAAAGGTGTGCGCCACCACTACCTAGCTAAAGCTTGTGTTTTATTAGTGAAATATAAGAACTGTCTGTTGAGATTTGTGGACACAAATAAGTGATACTCTTTGCACTGTGTGCCCCCAGGTGTGCCTTGAGGTTGTGGGTATGGTATCTACCCCTACTTTTATCCCATGGTCAGTTTTGGCTGTGCATTGCAGTCATTCATTCCTCCATTGGGATTCCTGCTCTTTTTTTTTTTTTAAAGATTTATTTATTTATTATGTATATAGTATTCCACCTCCATGTATGCCTGCAGGCCAGAAGAGGGCACCAGATCTCATTACAGATGGTTGTGAGCTACCATGTGGTTGCTGGGAATTGAACTCAGGACCTCCAGAAGAGCAGTCAGTGCTCTTAACCTCTGAGCCATCTCTCCAGCCCCAGGATTCCTGCTCTTAAAGGAGGTGTTTGCCCTTCTCACACTTTTCTGTAGGTTGTCCTACCTACAGTTACCCTGGCTGGGACTAAAGTTGCAGTCAACTGCTTTGGTAGGTTTGTTTGTTTGAGACAAAGTGTCACTCTATAGTCTTGGCTGGCCTGGAACTTGCCATGTAAACCAGGTGGCCTTGAACTTTCTCAGTACCAGTACCCGGCTGCTTCTGCCTCCTGAGTGCTGCTGAGCTTTTAAGCTTGTGCCCTCATTCCTGGCTATTACTTATTCTCTTACAGTAAGAGATTGCTTTAGAATGCTGGGATTGGAATGCTTTTGTGATTTGTAATTTGTCTTGTGGTCCACGCCTAAGAATTGATCTTACATAAATTATTTTTCAGGCATTCAGTGGAGAGGCTGTGGTATCCTGTGCATACCCTCTCTCCTGTCTGCTGTTGGCCCACACCCTGTTTTCAGCTTCCAGGGGCTGGTCTGCTGGGTGGCTCTAGTTGAAGACTGAAGTGGTTCTCCGCTTATACATCCTGCTGTGCTCCCTGCCTTGCCCTTGCCTCCTGGGTTCACCTGAAGTTGGTGTCGGTGGCCTTCTGTTCTGTCTTCCTCATGCCTTCTGCAGGCACTCCTATGTCATTTAGCCCAGTTCAGGTCTTCAACAGTGTCCCTAAGAGGGCACAGCCTGGGTCAGAAGTTGTACCAAAAATAGAAGCTGCGGATACTCTTAGCAGTAGAAAACCTCCCTGAAGCCCTCAGGCCCTGGCTCAGTCCCTAGCGCCACTGCTGCTGGTGGGGATTTGGGAAAGAAGTTAAAATGTGTTAAGAACTGGTGACCTGAGGTTAATTCCCAGAATCCACATTTTGAAGAGAACTTTCTTCTACCATGTGTCCTCTGACCTTCACATGTGTGCCATGGTATGCATGTGCCCCCTATTAAATCATTGTAAAAAATTTAGAAAGTATATTAGCAAGCTTTATACTTTTAATTATATATAATAAGTTGAAAATTATTCATACGACAGTAGAAATAAGTTATAAATTTCAAAGCAATAGGAAAAATGGAGTAAAAAACAAAGCAATAAACAACCCAAACAATGTATAAAGTCCAGTACAGTTATCCAAAAAGACCCTTGCAGTTCACAAAAGTAGAGACTGGAAGGATGGTTCAGCTTTTAAAAACATGTACTGCTCTTGTAGAGACCCAGGTTCAGTTCCCAACACCCATATGGACTGACTTAAAACTGTCTATAACTCCAGTTCCAGAGGATCCAGTGCCTCTGCCTTCTGCAAATACTTGCATTTATGTACCCCCGCTCCTGCACACACAGCTTAAATCTTTGAAACAACAACATCAAAAACAAATGCTTTGAAAAAATGAGAGACAAGGGCTTGGGATGTAGCTCAGTGTTACCTGTATGTACCTCAGTGCAGCTCAGTTGCCTCCTGTCCAGTGTTATGTCCTATACTTTCAGCTTACAGAGAAAGGCGAAGGAGAAAAGAGACAAAATGAGGTGGGAATATGTTAGTCATAATGAAATGAACTGAGCTTTGCTCTTGAGAGAGAGAGAGACCCAAGCCCTGGGGGAAGGCACAGGCTACTTCCTATGTTGAATGACAACAACATAATGAATAACTTAATGTAAACACAGGATGGAAAAAATGTTTATGAAAATAACCATGAAGTAAGCCTCATTATTTTCAGAGTATTGTGGCTGTACATATGTTTTCTGGGTATCAAACTTAGAAGTCTGTAACACAAGATATCTTTAAAAGTTCTCGCACCTACCAGCAGTGGCTAAAGGAATCGTGACGACTGTGCTAGTGATGGAGAAACAGTCCTTCATGGGTTTCAGATGAGAATGTGAGATAGTTCTTTAAGTTTAATCAGAAGGGAACGGGAAAGATAGCTCAGTGATTAGGAGCACTGGTTGGTCTTGTAGAAGACCTAGATTCAGTTCCCAGCACCCACATGGTGGTTAGTAACCTTCTGTAGCTCCAGTTCCAGGGGATCTGATGCCGCTGTCTGTGGGCACCACACATATGAGGTTCACAAACATACATGTGAGCAAAACATTCATACACAGAAAATAAAAATTAATAAACCATAAGCATACAGGGACTAGAGACCTGACTCAGCAGTTAAGAGAGCTTACTGTTTTTCCAGAGGACCCGAGTTTGGGTCCCAGCACCCACATTGGGTGGCTCATAATCACCTATAACTCCAACTTCAGGGAATCCAGTGCTCTTTTCTGACCTCAGCGGGCACATGTGGCATACACTCATACAGATAACACACACATGCTCATAAATAAAAGTAAATCTTTTTAAAAAAAAATGAAGCCTAACCAAGAGGTGGTGGCACATGGCTTTAATCCCAGCACTCAGGAGGCAGAGGCAGGTGGATCTCTGTGAGTTCAAGGCCAGCCTGGTACAGAATGAGTTCCAGACCAACTAAAGCTATTTAGAGAAACCCTGTCTTGGAAAAAAGGAAAAGAAAAACAAAAACCCCTGTAGCTCAACTGCCACACTCTTGAAGGCATTTATCCCAGAAGATAAAAACTCAAATGTGCAAACCTTACTAGCTTTACTTACAATAGTAAACAAAAATAAAATAGTAAAAAGCCTGAATCTGCTGTTACCTGAGATCTTGCACCCTTGTGAATTGTTACGGTAGGAGGTATCTGTGGTAGACCATGTGGCAAATAGAAGGAAGGAACTGCTGATACCATTGCGCCTGGTTGCCAGACCCATGTGAACAAGTAAGCACCAATCACAAAGAGCTCATACTACCCTATTTAAAGATAATGTTTTTATATGTGTCAGCCAAGGTATTCAGTGCAAGGTTATGCTAGCCCTCCTCCTTGGGCTTCCCCACAGGTGGGAAAAGTAGATCCTAGCTCAGGAGAAAGGCCTCTCCGATGGGCTCTTGATTCTGTAGCACATTTTTAAAAATGATATTTATTTATTTATGGGGGGAGAGTTATGTATGTCACAATGTGTTGAGGAGATCAGAAGATAATTCTGGGAGTTGATACTCCTTCCAACATGTGAGACCTAAGGGGAGGTGTTGAGTGGGAGGTAACAGTTGAGGGATACTTGTGCTAGAACTATTGAGTGTCATCTTGGGGGGTGGTGATTGAGCACATCAAGATCTGGTTGTGATCTTGTAATTTTATACAATGTTATCACTGGGCTGAGTACACAAAGGATCTCTGTTATTTTTTCCCATTAATTTTATTTAAATACAGTTGGGTTTTTTTGTTTTGTTTTGTTTTTTAGGTAGCCTTAGCTGTCCTGGAACTCACTCTGTAGACCAGGCTGGCCTCAAACTCACAGAGACCTGCCTCTGCCTCCCAAGTGCTGGGATTAAAGGTGTGCGCCACACTGCCTGGCGAAACAGTTCTTGTTAACACAGTTCACGCATTCAAGATTTGCTGCACTATCAGTTGGCTCTCTGTATGCTCCCACTTTCACAGCTGTCATTCCAGTCAGTTAGAATGCTGTCACCACTCCAGGAGAAGTTTCACCTTAATGGAGTCTTGTGAGGCTGCCGACTCTTCCTGTCAGTGTCCACAGTAGGTCGGACATAAAGTAACCCAAGTGTTTGCCAGTTGATGACTGAATAGACAAAATCTAGGAGCACAATAGAATGTTTTTTGGCAATAAAAATAATGGCAGTGATGTCAGTAACCTCCCACAATCTGAGTGACCTTTGTAAGTGCTAAGTAAAAGGTGAGTGCATGATTCCTAACACCATTTGTATGGCACATTCAGATAGGCAGATCCTTAGGTAAGAATATTACTGTTTCCCAAAGCCTGGGCACCTTGTCTGTCCTAAAGACTCATGGCCCTTTTCTTTCCTCTTTGATTGTTAGAGAGCAATTCATGATGCTAAATTCCATAATCAACACAAATGCCACTTCCTACTTGATCAGTCTCTCTAGTATGTACAGTGTTCAGTTGCCAGAGGCAGCTTTATCAGTAGGCAGTGGTTATTGCTGCCTTCCTTGTCATGTTGCTCTGGGACACCTTCAGGGTGGCACAGCCTAAGTCTAGATGCCCTCTCCAGCTCAGCTGCAGCTCCAGCAAGTGGCATTGCAGCAACAGCAGCAGCAGCAGCAGCAACAACAACAGCAGCAGTTCCAGCAACAGCAGGCAGCACTGCAACAACAGCAACAACAGCAGCAGCAGCAGCAGCAACAGCAATTCCAGGCACAACAGAATGCCATGCAGCAACAGTTCCAAGCAGTAGTGCAGCAGCAGCATCTCCAGCAGCAGCAGCAACACCTGATTAAGTTGCATCACCAAAGCCAGCAACAACAGGTACCGATTTCCCTTGTCGCCATCCTGGGCCTTAGTGCTGTAGTCCTTGAGCCTGGGAACAAGTGTCATCCAAGGTGTTTGGTGCACTGCTACACTAGTCCTCCTCCATGGGCCTTCCCACAGGTGGGAAAAGTAGATCCTAGCTCAGGAGAAAGGCCTCTCCAATGGGTCTTGATTCTGTACCATGTACCTGCTGTTTGTACCAGGGTCTATAGCAGTGCATATGAGCTACTAGAAGAAAGAAGGGAGGCAGACACTCCAAATTCAGGATGCTTGAGTTGTGCTGTTGGCACATTTCTTTTTCTTTTCTTTTTTTTTCTTTTTTTTTTTTTAAATTCTTTTAACTTTTATTGAGTGGATTTCAAATCATGCATTCCGATCCCACTTATCTTCCCATCCACTTGCGTCCTCACTCTGTCCTTGCAACCTACCTCTCCCCCCCAAAAAAAACAATGTTTAAAAGAAAAAAAAAAACAAAAGACCAAACATAACAAACAATAACAAAAAAGAAGACTCTTGTTGTGGAAACTATAGTGTGGCCCATTGAATCACACAGTGTACCCTTTGGTCCATTCATCTTTACTTGCAAGTGTTCATTGCTAGGAGTCTTTGGAGTCATTGGTCTGGCTTGAGGCCTCTGGCCTCTGCTACACCACTGATGATGGGCTCTCACTGGGGGTCCTCTTGGATATCCTGCTGTCCTGTGTCATGGAGATGTTTTAGATATGTAGGTTCATCCCCTTCACATGCTCCAGCAGCTCATAGATGAAGTGGATGTTGGACCAGCTAACAGCCTTGATTCTAATCCTGGGTGGTAGCTGGTTGGTCAGTGTGCCAGCTTTCCCTCATCATCACCACACGGGTGAACTCTCCAGCGCTGCTTCAGCTAGCTCATCCAGTGCAGCTTACAGCAAGGAGGGGGCCAGTTCTTCTGCTCCTAGGTTCTCATATCTACTCACCCACACTCACAACCACTGGGGCCAGCTCTACTGTTTTGCCCAGGTGAGATGAAGGACTGTGTGTCTGTATGTGTGTTCTGCTCTTCACACCTTCAGGGCTGGCTCTGCTGTGCCCCATGGACACATACAGCTCCTGTTTTGTTTCTTAGTGTTTGGGTACAGAATCAAAATTGTTAGCTAGTGTTCTGCAGGGCAGCAGTTTGTCACCCTAGAAGTGCTGCTGATCAGAAGTGGTTTGCAGTCAGAGTCTAGATGTTTTCCTAGCAAGTGTTGGTTGAGGGAGGAAAGCCCAAGGAGGTTTCCTCATTCTTCTAACATGCTCTGGCTATGGAATCTCTTTTCCCAATGTTGACTTTATGTCTTTAGCCTTGCTTATGTTCCTTATAGCCATCCTCATGAAGGTCAGACTGCTGACCACTGCTGACCACTCCAGGAGACAGAGCCTGTCTGGAGAGGTACAAGCGTCTGCAGTTGCCTGAACTTCCAGCCTGCCTGCTATGGGACTGTATTTACTCTTCATTACTTTTTCCTGGACCTTCCTTGAACCTGTCTTACTTGAATCATGCTAGTTGTGAACCATCCTTTACTGGCCAGGGCACAAGAACAAATTTGGTTTGTTCTTAGTGTCTAAAACAACTACTGTTGGTCTAAAGGGCTCTGAGTCTTGAATTTGACATGCCCCCTTCCCGTTACGAGAAGCCATGCAGGCAGGTCTTCCTGAGGCTGTGCCCATTTCACTTATCCCACGCTTCGTGGGGTCAAAGCCGCCCTCCAGGGGCTGTTGAGTGGTAACCGAGTGTTATTATTTTGTTCTCAGATCCAACAGCAGCAACTGCAGAGGATGGCACAGTTGCAGCTGCAGCAGCAACAGCAGCAACAGCAGCAAGCTTTGCAGGCCCAACCACCAATGCAGCAGCCACCAATGCAGCAGCCACAGCCTCCCCCTTCTCAGGCCCTACCCCAGCAGCTACAACAGATGCATCATCCACAGCATCACCAGCCACCACCTCAGGCCCAGCAGTCCCCAGTTGCTCAGAACCAACCACCACAACTCCCACCACAGTCACAAAGCCAGCCTTTGGTGTCACAAGCACAAGCCCTCCCTGGACAAATGCTGTATGCTGCCCAACAGCAGCTGAAATTTGTGAGTACCTCTTTGAGCAAGGCCTCTGGCATAGCAGCTGTATCTCTTATGGTGTTGTGTGTGATCAGCAATTTCTTAGACCCTGTGGATGTAGGTAGTGTGTCCTTTATGCACTGGCTTCAGGCAGCCTTTCCTATTCAAGTCTTCTTATCCAGCTCCGTAGCACATGTAGGTGAGGGGTGTGTGTCCTAGAGCTGTTTTTATATACTTCAGGTTGTCACATCATGTAAACTACATGGCTGATTTCAGCAGTGTCTGTGGCATGTCTGGTACACACGATTAGATTAGGAGGTAATCTCACTATGTGGGAGGATATGCCTTGTCCATCAACTGTGGATTTGTTTTTCTGTTGGTGCCGGAGGTTGAACCTGGGAGCTTCATGCAAACTAAATGTGGTCTACTGCAAGCTCCAGCCCCAGCCCTTTTAGCCTTATCATTGCCATACTTCTGAGACAAGTATTCATATAAAACTTAATTATTTCCTGCTTCACTGTGCATTGATATAAAGTAAAGCTCACAGCATTTACCGAAAACAGACTATTGTCACCAAAACTAGTTGCCATGAAAAGAAACAATTCGAGCATCTTTTCTGCTCTCTTGGCTTTTGTGGCCTTTTCTTTTTTCTTTCTTTCTTTCTTTTTTTTTTTTTTTTTTTTTTTTTTTTTTTTTTTTTTTTTTTTTTTTTTTTTTTTTTTTTTTGGTTTTTCGAGACAGGGTTTCTCTGTGGCTTTGGAACCTGTCCTGGAACTAGCTCTTGTAGACTAGGCTGGCCTCGAACTCACAGAGATCCGCCTGCCTCTGCCTCCCGCGTGCTGGGATTAAAGGCGTGCATTTTGTGGCCTTTTCTACCTGCGATTCATTAAGTGACATTAAGACAGATATGTCACCTGAGCTTGAATGTCAGGGTAAAGAAGAGTCGGCTAGGAGGGTTGGGAGTTGCAGGTTCAGTCACTCACATATTACCTGGACCAGGCTTTTGGGACCAGAACTTTGTACTCCTTGACAGGATGCCTACTAGAATTGGGCCTGGTAGCTTGGAGATCTAAGGGGAAGCCCCCAATGTGCATCTGTCCATGCAGGACCTGCCCTGTATGTGTAGTTGTATCTCTCCACATGGTAGTGTCCCGCACGTTGCGTTTCCTGTCTTCTACCACCCAAGGTCATCTTTCTAGCTAAGCCATCTCAGCTGGCCAGCCTACTTTCCTTCATGGAGTCTGGGCTCTCAGTGTCACTCTTACGGGCTGAGTAGGCCAGGCTGTGTGCTCAGCTTTGGAAGTTGTTGCTTAGCTTGTGCTTGTGGTTGGTGTGCATGGGAGGGCTGTCTTGTTTCTTGCCAGCATTGGGGAGGTGATACTTGGCTCTGCCAACTCATAGGCAGTCTGGTGTGGGATATTTCTTTCTACCCTGTGTGATCAGGCAACAGATCGTAAGGTGGCCTCATAGCTTACGGTGTCGTTGCAGTCCCATCCCTCATCCCAAGAGGAGGCTTCTTGTTTTAATTTTTTTTGGGGGGGGGGAACAGGGTTTCCTATGGTGCCACAGTTCAAATGTCGAAGTCAGAGGACAACTTTTCAGGAGTCAGTTTTCTCCTACCACATGGGTCCTGGGGCTCAAACTGAGGTCGTCAGGCTTGGCAACAGGCAGCCATCTCGGCAGCTCTGAAAGTTCCATTCTTCAAGCCTCCCACACAGGTGGTGGGTGCTCTGCTCTCTGTGCAGGTTCCAAGTTGCCTTTTCCTTCCTCCTTCAAGGTCCGTGCTCCGATGGTGGTCCAGCAGCCGCAGGTGCAGCCCCAGGTGCAGCAGGTGCAGCCCCAGGTGCAGCAGCAGGCGGCAGTGCAGACAGCACAGGCTGCCCAGATGGTAGCTCCCGGCGTCCAGGTGAGGGCCATGGGAGCCCAGGGTTTCTTTAGTCACTAGCAGGTGGTGGTGCATGCCTGCTTTTGCATAAAGTTCTGTGATGAGAGTTCTGGTTGGATTGGAGGCTAAGTTGGTCTAGCAATCTTCTATCCCTTGGACACACTTACACAGATACCCTGAGGCCCTCAGAATGGTTGTCCATGCTCATTGCCTGGTGTGTGCTGTTTCTATGTTCCCTTGGATACCTTCATCTTTCTTCTTTTGTAGCACTTGAAGGAGATGCCTTAGAAAGGAAAGCTTCAGGGTTTCATCCTCTTTCAGCTTCCACTGGAGCCTCTGAGCACGGCTGGCTGGGAGGGAGGGCAGCTCTTAGAAACTGACAGAAAAGTGGTCAGTATCTTACTATGCTCTGGCCTGTGCCACAGCAGGAGCAGGGAAAGAGATGCTGGGCTTGCTGCCCTCAGGGGTTTGTGCTGTGTGAGGAAAGTGTTTACAATGTCCCTATCACTGACAGCTCGTACACATTCTCCACACAGTGGGGTGACAGCATGCAGGAGGCCTGGGCTATCTTTCTTGGTGTCTGAGGAATTGGACAGCTAGGGTCCCTGTGATTTGTCTCAAAGATCTGCTTCGTCTTTGTGCTGACCACAATTCTTCCATCAAGTGGGCACATCAAGAGTCCTGACTTGGGACTTAGCTAGGAGCTCTGGCAAGGCTCTTGCTGGGCCCTGTCCATAGGAAGTGCCATGACTCCACTGTGTCCCCTCCCAAGGCCTGCACTGATGTTCATGAGCCAGGTGGGCTCAGTGTCCAGATAGATGACAGCTTTTGAATGTGTCCGACATCATTTTACAGTGTGGAGGAGTGCTTACTGACAGCCCTTCCTGAGCCTCAAGGTTCCAGCTGGGGTACCCAGGAGACGTGTGTAGTTAACCTCTCTCACCGCTGCACCAAGTGAGCAGGTCCAGGGTTCTTGTGCTAGCTATACTCAGATTCACATGACCTTGTGTGAAAACTCCACGGATTTCCTGTGTGTGGCTTGGGAATCTGAGCACCTGTGGGGATACAGTCCATTTTCCATCCGTACTGTGTCTGAGGCTTCTGGTGGCTCCTTGCTTTTGATGTACTATGCAGAGGAGGTACTGCTGAGAGTCAATACAGTAGTGACACAGTGACTGCCCTGCTCCTGGAAACTTGTTGCCTTCTGACCGTCTCTCCATTGACCTGGGACTCAGAAGCTATGAACCTCTGCAGTGCTGGCTTGGCTGAGTAAGAAATGGAAGTTGTCCCGTTTCATCCATCTCTCAGCATTGGACAGCAAATAGCCATGAAAGGACAGTAGATGCCACTGGTATGGGCCTGTTCAGATTGTTTGCTGGGTTCTTATTTACTGGAGGGAATGTGTATTCCTTTTGCTTGCTTTGGTGGGATCTTGTCAGCCACCAGAAACAGATGTGGTCATGTGTGCTTGGTGCTTCACAGCAAGCCTCTGTGCCAAGTGCACGGCTCCCTTATGTTCCTTGCCCGTGTCTTGCTAATGGGGGTGGGGAGTGGCCAGCTGTCAGCAGTCACCTGGAACATACAGCTTGGTTGTTAGTGTTCCTTCTACCCCAGTGGGAGATCAGTGACATGTTCAGTTTAAGGTATGCATAGATCCTTCCTGATCAGTTGGGACAATGATACATTTGTCTTATCTGGTAGTTAAGAGGGTGATGGCCATTTTGGTTTATTTCCTCATGGAGTTGGTTTCTTAGGACTATGCTGTCAGTGTTTTAAGAAGTCGTCCACCCGCCTTCAGTACCTTCTTTGGGCCTTGTGTTTCTAGTGCACTGTACTTCTCAGTCCAAATATGATATCTCAGGAGGCAGGCCCTGCCACTGTGATTTTTTTTCTTTCTTTTTGAAATTAATATAACTATAACCTTTTTAAAACTAATTCTTATTATATGCATATATGTGTATATATATATTTATATGTATATAAATATATACATCTCTAAATATAACCTATTCAGCCCATATAATGTTACTTGTATGTATGTTTTAGCACTTGACAGCCAGTTGGTGTGCTCATCCCTGGGGAAGATCACAGCTTCTGCTTCCAGCTTTCTTCAGCTGCCTATATGTAGGGTTGAGGCCTCATAGGCTTTTCCCTAGCCACTTCGGCATGTCCATTGGTGTCCTCGTGGTCAGCTTACATTTGGTGGGGTTTTTTTTTTGTTGTTATTGTTTTGTTTTTTGAGACAGGGTTTCTCTGTAGCTTTGGAGCCTGTCCTGGAACTAGCTCTTGTAGACCAGGTTGGCCTCAAACTCACAGAGATCCGCCTGCCTCTGCCTCCTGAGTGCTGGGTTAAAGGTGTGCACCACCACTGCCCGGCCAGTCAGCTTACATGTGGGCAGTCATGTTGGTGAGACTTTATGGATGTAGCTTCTGGTGTTACTAGGAGATATAGCGCACCACGGCCGTCTGCGCTCCATGCATTACCATACAGTTCGTGAACCGGGCAAGGGGCTGGAGATTGAAGCACACAAAGACTCACAGACAGAGACACAGGTCATCCTTGATGCCAGAATGCCCCCCTTATTGTGTACCAGAGCCACTTATATAGAGATCCTTACCTGATATCCACGCCCCAGCCAAACCCACCAGAAACCACTCTCCTGCCCTCAGGAACTCCTGAGGTCTCGTGCTCAGAGCAGCTGCAAGCTGTCTCAGAGCAGAGGAAAACAAGTTGTTTACAACAGATTCAGGATCTGGGGGGTTCACTGCTCCCAACATGGAGACACAGTCTCACAGAAAATTCCATGGTCCTCTGGCTGTTATAAGCCTTGTGTCCCCTCTTAGGTGAGGGAGAATTTTATAGATGTATTGACTGGGACTGGGCTTCACAGCTCTGCAGTTTGGTTGGCTGTGGTTTTCTGTAGTGGTCTCTGCCTTTTGCAAAGAGAAGTTTTCTTGATAAGGGGTGAAAACTGCACTTCACTAGCACTGAGTAGGTTCCCAGTACCAAGCTTGAGTTCCTGCTTGTTAAGTTTGTCTTACGTCCAGTTAGAGAGCTGTTGGTTACTGTCAGGTCTGCGTGCCACTACTGCACTCTTAGGGTTATCCTGCCATGCTGGTTGCTGGTCGTTGATATGGTTCACAGGCATCATAGCTGGGTAGGGCTGTTGGTTGCCTTCCCCTTTGGAAGAAGGTGCTTGGTGCTTTCTGGTATCATGAAAGCTAGTCCTCAGGGAGGGGGCATTCGGGTCATTTCCAGTTCAGGGTCTGTGGGCTCTGTTTCTGAACTGCATGGTGTCCTCAGCAATATAGGGGCGTATTTTCCACCTCTGAGGGGAGGCAGCCTAGGGCAACAGCATAAGGCTGTATGTATTGGTGGTCTCTGGATAGCCCTGGTCAACACCTCGAAGGAGTTGCTTTTTATGTCTACTATTGGGGTTTTATTAATGTGGTCTTTGGGTGTTAAAGGGAGCACCGCCAGCCCTGATGAGAAGGAAAAGTTTATTAAAACTCTGTGTGCGTGCACGTGTGTATATGTGTGTGTGTGATGTGTGTGCATGTTATTTTATATTTGTATATCCATACAGAGAATTAACTTATAGGTTATTTATTTGGATAAATAGTTAGTAGTATGATTCTTTGCGTCTTTTCAGACACCTTTATTGTTATTTTACCTACCTATCTCCTGTATTTACCTCCCTCCTCCTTGCTAAAGACCCCCTCCTTTTCCCATTTTTCCTTTTGGATCACTTGTATCTTGCTATTCCCCTTTACTCTCCTCCCACCTTCTGTATTTACCTACTGCATCACAGTTTTGTGGGGCTGGTTGACTGGTCTCATTGTGTTATTCTGGCAGTATTGGGGAGAGGAGCATGGCTGGGTTGCTTGGGCATGATAGACCCTCGTGAAGGGAAGGGTCCTGGAATCGAGGCGTCTTTGAAATCCAGGAAAAGGACTGTTGCACTCTGATCTATGAGCTTTAACAGAGTGTGAGAACTGCAGAGACTAGAGGTGTAAGAGCAGCATGCAGAGCAGGAAGCAGTGGGTATTGTTTCTGGTTTTCTCACATCACTGAAGTTGTATTGTCTATGCAGATTTATTTATTTGGACTTGGTCTCAGAAAGACCTGACTGGCCTTTAACTTCCTATGTAGCTGAGGCTGACTTTGAACTTCTCCTCCTCCTTCTCCCACCTGTGAGTGGATTACAGGCATGCACTACCACACTCAGTGTATGCAGTATTGGTAGAACCAGGGCTTTCTGCATGCTAGGTAAGCACTCCATCATCTGTATCCTCAGCCCCTGTGCAATTTATGTATGATGTTTTCCACATTTGTGGAGGGAGGGTCAGTTGACAGCTGCTTGACTCTATTGCTTTGAGGCCTGTATTGGGGCAGCATATCATGATAGGGAACACGTGGTAGATCAAAGCTACCACCTGAGGCACCTGGGACATAAAAGAGAGGAAGGGCCCATGTTCAGTTTCTGTGGTCGTGTCTTATAGTAGTTACTTTTCCTGTTACTGTAATGAGATACTCTGACAAAAGAAATTTGAGGAGTTTTTCTGGCTCACAGTTCAAGGTCCAGTTTATAGTGGTGAGAGTCAAGGTTGCAGAAGCGTGAGGCAGCCAGCCACATTGCATCTTACAGTCAAGAAGCAGAGAATGGCCAGGCATGGTGGTGTACACTTCAATCCCAGCCCTCCAGAAGAAGAGGCAGGCAGATTTCTGTGAGTTCAAGGCCAGCCTGGTCTACATAGCAAGTTCCAGACCTGTTCTGGCTACTTAGAGAGACCTGGTTGCAAACAAAACAAAAAGCAGACAGCAATAGATGCTTGTGCTCAGATTACATTCTCTTGTCTATGTAGTTGAGGACCCTAGCCCAGGAGTGGAGTCAGCTCTGTTAACCTAATTAAGATACTTCCTCACAGGGATAGGGCTGAAGAGATGGCTCAGCAGTTAAGAGTACCAACTGCTCTTCCAGAGGACCCAGGTTAAATTTCCAACACCCATATGACACCTCACAACTGTCTGTAACTCCAGTTTCAGGGGATCCAACACTCTTACAAAGATTTACATACAGGCAAACACTAATGCTCATAATTTAAAAATAAGTAAATTTTAAAACAGTTTTAAAAAATAGCCAAGTGTAGTAGTGCGTGCCTTTAATCCCAGCACTCAGAAGGCAGAGACAGGCAGATCTCGTGAGTTTGAAGTCAGACTAGTCTACAGAAAGAGTTCCAAGACAGCCAGAGCTACCCAGGAAAACCCTGTCTCAGAAAACAACACAAAAAAGAAAACCTTAAGCATGGTTAGCAAGTGCTCTGCCACTGACTCTCAGCCTACAACCAAACTTCTAAGGCTTGTGGTTTGAGATCAGAGAGCACCCTCTGCAGGCAGAAACTCCTTATTGGAAGCAGCCTTATAGGAGTGACTGCAATACCTGCTGCTGTTCTGAAGTATCACCTTGTTTTTGGATCTTGAAGTGATTTTGCCGGTGTATGGCTGAGTTTAAGACAGTTTTTTTGTAGTTTTTCAGGACTGAACCACAGAGTGCCTTTAAAGGCTCTTGTACACCATGGCCAGTTATCTAATTAACCAGGAGCTCAAAGATAGATTAGAATTTCCTACCTGGTGCCCACATATTCTGTTGGGATGAAGAAACCATGCGTTGTACCTTTGTGCATGCGAACTACTACACACATGCCACCAGCAGCCCTGTGAAAGTTGTTGGCGTGGGGGCCCCAAGTAGGCGGTCCATACTTTATTCCTGGAGTGTGCCCTCAAGTAGCAGAGACATCCTGGGAGAGCCTACACTACTGCCAGGGTGACAGGTGTGGTGATTTGTGTGGTGGTGGTGGCAGGGCTCTTTGTCTAGGGTAAGTAATGTTCTGGAAGGATCAGTAGCCCTATGCTGTTTGTTTTATCTGGCTCTCTTACCTGAAGATGCTCATGTTGCTGGGAGAGATGAAGTCATCTTCAGTGGAATTTTCTGGGCTTCAGCAGTAAAACCAGAGCAGAGTATGTCTTTATTTTCCTGTGCATGCGTCTTTTCACTCCCGGTTCTTCTAGTAATGTAAAACTGAGCAATAACCAAGACAGACATCTGCCAAGTGTGCACACACACTATGACTTGTAATATAAAACTGAGCAATAACCAAGGCAGGCGTCTGTCATGTGTGCACACACTATAACTAGTAATGTAAAACTGAGCAATAACTGAGAAAGGCGTCTGTCGTGTGCACACACACTACGACTTAGAATTGATCTTCGCTCCCCTGTGCTCCTCAGTCTCCTGTACAGTGGCCCCAGCCAGGAACCAGGCCGGTGTTCTGCTCTCCATTAGAATTCCTTTGGAGGTAGCAGTGTATTGAGAAGTAGAGAAAGGCTCATTGACAGTAAGTTGCACTTGGTAGCTGCTCATCTGATCCTATAAACATTTATGGTGCTTTCCCCTGGGATTTCTGCCTGGAAGAAAATGAGCTTTTCTTGTCAGTTCTTCATAAAGAAAACCAGTCAGGGCCGGGCGGTAGTGGCGCACGCCTTTAATCCCAGCATTCAGGAGGCAGAGACAGGCGGATCTCTGTGAGTTTGAGGCTAGCCTGGTCTACAAAAGCTAGCTCCAGGACAAGCTCCAAAGCTACAGAGAAACCCTGTCTCGAAAAAAAAAAAAAAAAGAAAGAAAGAAAAAGAAAACCAGCCAGGCTTGTCAGTGGTGGCACACGCCTTTAATCCCAGCACTCAGGATGCAGAGGCAGGCAGATCTTTGTGAGTTTGAGGCCAGCCTGATCTACAGAGAGAGTTCCAGTACAGCTAGGACTGTTACACAGAGAAACCTTATCTCGAAAAACCAAAAAGAAAGGAAAAAAAAAAAAAAAGAAAAGAAAACTGGTCAGGGCCTGGAGAAACTCTATGGTGCTTAAAAGCACTGACTGTTGTTAAGGACCTGGGTTCTGTTCCCAGCATCCATGTGGTAGCTCACAGCCATGTGTAACTAACTCTTCCGGCCTCCAAGGATACTGCATGTTCATGGTTGCACAGACATACATGCAGGCTAAATACTCATACACAGGTTATTAAAAAAAAAAAACCCTTAAAAAATAAACTAGATAGATCTGGAAAGACAGCTTGGAGGTTAAGAACACTTGTTGCTCCTCCTGAGGATATGGGTTCAGTTCCCAGCATCCACATGGTGGCTCACAACTATCTGTAACTCCAGTTTCAGGGAATGACATACCTCTGCAGGTACCAGGCATGTACATGGTGCACATATATACATGTAGACAAAACTCATAAAATAAATCTTTAAAGTATTAAAAATAAATAAAAAAGAAAGCCAGCCAGAGGGTCCATCATGCTTCCTTCCTGTGGCTTTTCCTGTTTCTGGAGAGAAGCTGGCATCTCTCACATTACGGTGGATGTCCTGTCATTTGGAAGGAGTGCTGTAGGTGGCATTGCAGCCACTGGTTGTGAACGGACCTCCCTAAGTGATCTCTCCATCCTATCAAGAACCCTGAAATAAATTCCCTTTATCTCCTCCTCCCCCAGTCTAGGTAGAGGGCCCTCGAACATGTAGCCCTCTTTGTGTCTGCCAGTGACCTGTTGGGGATGGGCTGTTTGGGACAGCACCCCTGGTTTGAAAGCCATCATCAGGACCAGCAGGTTTGCTTGGCTGACTGCAGGAATGGTGAGGGTCCTGCCTTTCTTGGCTCTTAAGATGTTCTCTTTGGGATCTTTGTGGTGCTTGCAGCATGCACCTCCTGTGTGTGTGATGCTGCAGGCCCATAGGCCTGCCTGGAGCCTTGTCTCTAGCTCCATTGCTGCACAGACTGCATCATCTACAATACCATCCTGCTCTGGTAGTTCAGCTCAGAGCCTCCTGGGATTAAATGGTTTTTTTTTTTTTTTTTTTGAAGTGGGGTCTCACCACCACGTTGCCCCTGCTATCTCTTAACTCCTATGCTGAAGTTATGCTCTCACATCTGCTACTGGGTTTGCTTTGTTTTGGTGGCGAGGTCCTACTTTCTGTGCCAGGTTGTGTTATTTTGTTCTGGTTTGTGACATGTTGAGTGCATGTATGCCTTGCTTTCCAGGAGTTAGGTTGGATTCCACCCGTACCTCAGAACACAGAGTAAGGACAGCCAGCTCCAAAACCATGACATTGATAGCCTCCCTTTGGCTGGCTGTGTGAATCAAGAAACAGAAGTTGACCCAGGGAAAGTTCTCTGTTGGTCTTGAAGCTCCTGACTTGACTCTGCAGATGTTTTTATGTCCCTGTGGAGAGCCCTTCATCATTAATTAGTGAGGAAGCTCCTTGGGAGAACCCCAGGCTCTCCTGCCACCCCTCCCTTATTCCTCCACACTTCCAGAATCAGCACCCCCAGGAGGCCAGATAGATTGTGTGCCTTGGGCTCCAGGTGCACTTCTAAGAGAATGCTGTGCTGAGCAAGATGCTGCTTCAGTGACTTTGACTTTGCTCTTTGCAAGCCTAACTGACGTGTCCTCTTTCCAAGTTTGTCCCAAAAACTTGGTCTCCCTAGACTGCCACCTGAGCAGTCTGGCTCTGACTCCCCAGGGTCTGTGCTGCCTACAGTTCAAAGGTTGTGTCCAGGACAACCACCACAGACTCTGGCTAGTAGAATAGAAATCTGCTTACCTTCTTGGTACCACTCCACTTCTGGTGCTTCCCTGAGCTCAGAGATGTGTGCTTGAACGTGTCCTCGAGCACCACCACACATCTGGGTCCTTTGAAGGGGCCTCACCTCTGGCCCACTCCATGAGGCTGCACACACCCGCACCTACCATGCACTGCAGTTCTTGTTGCAATTATCTTGTCTGTTGTCCCTCTGTCCTCAAAGATGATTGCTGAAGCCTTGGCCCAAGGCGGGATGCACGTAAGAGCCCGGTTCCCGCCCACCTCCACCATGTCTGCTGGCCCGTCAAGCTCCATCTCTTTGGGCGGACAGCCCACAGCACAGGTATTTACAGATTGGGCTTTGTATAGGGCTCAGCCCGGAAGCTTGGGTTTCCTCTGAGCCCCTTCATGAAGCACACCTTCTTTCATTGTCTGTGACTTCCTTCATGGCGACTTTCAGAGCAGTAAAACAAGTGGTAAACTTTGTTTGAGGTCAAGCTCTACTGGTCTTTCTTTCTTTCTTTTTTTTCTTTTAAGACAGGGTAGCCTGTGTAGTTTCCTCTACTAGATACCTCTGTGTTGCCCTGGCTGTCCTGGAACTCACTCTGACCTTGAGTTCAGAGATCTGCCTGCCTTTGCCTATGCCTTTCAAGTGCTGGGACTACAGGCATGTCCCAGCGTGCTCAGTTCATGTTGATTTTCTTGAGGGGCGTTTTCTTTACTTTACAATAGGCATACTGCTTTTGTTCTCATGGTAAAGTAAAACAGAAGACATGGGCTGGGAATGCAGTCAAGTTGGCAGAGGACTTGCCTAGCATGCACAAGGCCCTGTGTTTGATTATCAAGCTATATGTATAAAACTGAGTCTGGTGGTATTTCTGGAACTCTTGACATGAGTTTGAAGCCAACTTGAGCTACATGAGATGCTATCTCAAAAGAAGACAGTGTGGCTTCCTAGGCTCTGCTGTGCAATGCTGTGGCACTATGTGCAGCTGTTAGATTTCCCCCAAGCATCCAGATCCTCAGTAGTGCCAGTCACATTTTAAGCACTCACTGACATTGAGTTGCTGGTCCAGAATATTATAGCTGGGAGGAGTCATTGCCACATAGAAACCTAGTGAACTACACTCTGTGCACTTGATGATTTCATGAACATAGGCTATACACACGTCCCCACACCTGTGTATTCCTTTGTGTACAGCATTCCGTTTGTCAGGCGTTGCTTGAAGATCATGAGAGTAGAGTGCCGTGAATGTGCCTTCATCACAGGGCTTTCCATTTGAGTGAGTTTATTGTAGGAAACCTGAAAGAACTTTGGAATTCCTTTTCCTACAAAGGAAAATGTATCTATTATTCTAGCAGATGGAGTTCCTGCCTTGTCTGAGGGCACACATGCAGGAACAGTCCTGCACATAGTCAGACATGGGACAGTTGTGTAGTTTCGTTCAGAGGTGCAGAGGCCTCTTGCTCAGTGTGCAAAGAGTCAGGTGGAGTTGTGGAGATAGATGACTTAACAGAAGACTGTGGAAACTAAAGGTCCCCAGCATTTTGAGGGTGTGATGTATGCCAGATCTTGAGCGAGGTTCTTCATGTGTAGAATCACGGTAGCTCTAGTCCCGTCAGTAGACTCTCCTAGGAACCCTTAGCCCTGCTTTTGTTGCTGCTCTGACAGCCTTGCTCTCTCTCTCCTATCTGTGCATCTCTTGAACTAGGTTCTGGCCTGGGCCTACTGTAACCTGAGTGGTTCTTAGGATCTATAGTGCTTCCTAAACCCAGAAGGCAAGGAAGTTCGTTGGAGGAAAGGAAAGAGAGAAAAATAGATAAAAAGTACTAGAAAAAGTTTGGGCCACCTTCATAGAACACTGGCTTGATTGACTGAGCCATCACTGGTAGATACCAGCTTAAGTCCACCCAGACTTATTGATTGTCCTGTGAGGTGCTGGCAGGTGGGGACATGTCCATACAGCTATAGGCTAGTGTGCTGGAGACAAACGCATCAGCTGTAGGAGTCTGGAGCAGTACAGTGTGGCCAGAGCATCTAAGACAGGTTGTGCTTTGCTTTGCTTTGATTTTTTAATTTTATTTGTTTTATTTTACTGGTTTTTTGAGGGTTTCTCTGTGTACTGGAACTCACTCTGTAGCTGGCCTCGAATTCAGAGATCTTCCTGACTCTGCCTCCCAAGTGCTGGGATTAAAGGCGTGCGCCACCATGGCCCAGCTGGCTTGATTTTGATTTTTTTTTTTTAAAGCACATTCATTTTTGCTTGCCTCCTCAGAGGATAAAGGCTCTGAGAGTACTTAAGGGAGAGAATCAGTAGAGAAAAGGCTGCAGGCTGCCTTCCGCCATACAGTATAGTTGTCCGATTTCAGGGCCAGGACAGCAGCATCCTCATTGCCTGTCTGTGAAACATGGTGAATGTAAGCAAGCAGTTTATGACAAGAGCTCCTTGGTTCTCTGGAGTGGAACTCCATGTTCATGGTCAGTACTGGTTCAGGAGCAAGGGCAGTTTTAAGTGCTAGGCAGATATAGGATCCAGAAAGGAACAGAATCATGGTGCCAGCCTGTCTCAAGGTTCTTTTGAATTAGCCCCCATCCCCAGCTGTGGTTCCTCTGGCCTCCTGTTTTTTTGTTTGTTTGTTTGGTTGGTTGGTTTTTTTTTTTTTTTTTTTTTTAGTCTACCCAGATTCTTCTTTCTGACGCAGTCATGCTATATAGTTCCCACATGATCTACCTAGTAGACTGTCACCATCCTGAAGCCCCATGTTTACGGTGCCTGGCCTTTCCCTTGAGCAAGTCAACTCACTGGTTGCCGTGTTCCTGCCTGTAACATGCAAGTGACAGATGGTGTACAAGGGTTTATCAGAAGCTCTTCCTTGGGTGCCACTCTGACTTTTGTTAGCACCTGTGACATGCCCATGACTGGGCTAAGAATGTGTCCATGTCCCATTGCCCTCCCCTTCCCTGATAGCAGAAGCCCCAAGAACAGCAGTGCCCACATCCTTGCTCCTTGCTAGATCACTTCTGGTTAGAGATGCTTTTTGGGCTGCTCCTTTGTACCAGGGGTATCTGTGATGACTAAGACTTGAGCAATTTGGCACTGACTCCTAGAAGGTTCTAGGAGTCTGGAGTTTCCAGATCATGGAGGTGAAAGGGTATCCTTGGTTTGTTTTTCTCTTTCCCTGCCTCCCATCCTCTGGGGCCTGCCAGCTGCCCTAGCCTGGGGCAGCCAGAGAATCCAGGCTGACCCCATACTCTGTCTCCTGGAAGTCCCAGACCTGGTGAAACACTGGTGAGGTTTGCTGGGGCATATGCTGCTTAGGTGGGTCTGGAAGAGTCTCATGTGTACATAGGCTGGGTGCAGCCTGGACTTCGAGGCCTTGAAGAGAAAGTTTCTAGACTATGTTAGGGGAAGAGAATCATGACACTGATGTCCAGGCTTCTCAACAGGGAAGAGACCCTCTTGTCCCCAAAGGCATGACCCTTTGTCTGGGCCCTGAGGGTTTTACCTATGTTGGAGGCTTCTCTATCCCCTATGCTCCTCTGATTATTGTTCCTTCTTGTCTTAGACCACTGCCTCTTGTCTTGGGGCAGCTGCTTTTATCTCTGCTATGTCATCAACAAAGGCAGAGGGTGTCAAAGTGTGTGTCCTTTGCCCAAGTGTGAGTGTTAAGGTAGGACATGAACTGTGAGATTTCCTACTTTGTAGCCCTGTTCAGTCCTGTGACCCTCAGTATGCCTAATTGTCCCATGTAGAATGCCTGAGCTTTAAACTTTAAAGTCTAGCCAAGGAACAGCTCCCAGGAATAGCTGCTGCAGCAGTATCAAGTGCGGGTAGGCAGTTGGCACAGAGAAAGGGAAGGGATTTTCAGGGTCTCTTGGGAATATGTATGGAAGCCCACGCCAATAGGGCAGGGCTCAAACTACAGCCTTTTTTTGTACCTTTTGTAGTTTTCCTGGAACTGTGTGGTTCTGGGACTTTGATAGGACATGGGTTGATTCCAAGCAGGTTTTATGGTCTGGGTGACATGTGCCTGCCCTGGTATCCATGGATTCTTAATGCATCCAGCACCACAAGTGTGCTGGATGCTCTAGCGAGACCTGCATGTTGTCTGCCCAGCTCAACTCTGACCTCCTTAAGTCAGGGTGAATCTCTGCTCAGAGGAAGACTGATTGATGTGACTGCCTAGCTGCCAGATGCCTGACTTTGCTCTCCTGCTCCCCACTGTGCAGGGGTTTCTTGGTCACAGAATGACAACATTGTCTGGGCCACCCTTTTTTCTTTGAGATTTTAACTCTGTGTTTTTGTGTATACTTCTCTGTGGGGGTTTGTGCATGTGAGGGCAATGCCCACAGAACCAGAAGGCAGCATTGTGTCCTCAAGCTGGAAATATAGATGGTTGTGAGCTGCTCCAGGAGTTCTCTAGAAACTAAACTTGGGTCTGAGAGCTCAGTCAGTGGTTCTGAGATGGCCAAGCAGGCTACCATGCCAGGCCCCATGTCGTCCTTGGCCTGGCCAGTGTGGGGTGAGCAGGTGAGGAGTGCAGGTATCATTTTCCTTGTTGGATCTGTGCCTATTCCCAATTTGAGAGATTAAGAACCTACTCATAGGTAGTAATCTTTGCCCAACAATCCCCATGATGTGGCAGAGATGGTGTGGGAGGATGTGGTGGTGTGGCCCCACTTGGGCATCAGTGTCTAGTAAACTGGGAGAGGCACCTGATTGACTTGGTCTACAGACTGGCTGGCCTGTGAGCCACAAGAAACAGGCTGTGAGGGTGTTTGCACACAGTGATCGACTGGGGTATAAGAAGATCTTCCTTGGATGCTTGGGGCCTTTTGAGTTGGTATGGCCTCCAGGGTGTCCCAGAATATTAAGAGACCAATGGGCAGCTGTCTCTCCATCTAGAATTGCCTTCCTACACTTCTCTGCTGAAAAGTGGGGGCAGGTACATCCTGTTCCCTTTGCCTGGTTTTGTGCTTTCAGTCCCTGGAGTTCTTAGATAAAGTCAGTGGCACTGGTGCTAGCGGTGGTGTAGTCAGCCCTGAGTCTGTTGTCCGAATGTGTGCTGACAGCAGAGGGCAGCCACCTTTGTGGGCAGACCCAGGCCTCTGAAGTCATAGGTGCTCTGAGCCCAGGGATCTCTTCAAGTAGGCTCTGCCAGGCTAGCCAGAGGTGCTGTGGAGTCAGTGTAGTACCACTTACAAATATGCATATGACTCCTTGGCCATCCATCTCACCCCAGTTAAGATGAGGTGAGGCAGCAGCATCTGCACAAGTCACAGAGCCACTTCGTTCAAGACCTCGTCCTTGGAGCTAGAGTCAGACAGGAAGACTCAGGAAGGCACACAGGAAGACTGTCTCCATAGGCTAGCAAAGAATCATCTTTACTGATCCTCATTGAAGTGTTTCCTAGGTTAGGCAGAATATGACAGAGCAAAAGGCCTTTCTAGGCTCCCTCCTTACACACAAATGCTTGAGAAACAAGTCATTACCACAGCTATGCCAGCCCAGAAACCTGAAATCCTCATAGGCCTCCTCCAAGGAGCCAGGCTGCCCACCTGGCCTTCCTCCACCCTCTTGGATCCCATGTGTTGTATGCACCCAGAGGTGAGGCTTGTGCCTAGGCGTATAGCATCTTGAAGAAAAAAAAAGGGGGTGTATAAGATGAGAGGTCAGACCAGTAGGTTCTTTGGGCAGGGTGTGTATATAGCATGGAGCTGGCTAAGTCTCTCCACTTCCAGGTCAGCCAAAGCAGCCTCACCATGCTGTCCTCACCATCACCAGGCCAGCAGGTGCAGACCCCACAGTCGATGCCCCCTCCCCCACAGCCATCCCCACAACCTGGCTCACAGCCCAACTCCAATGTCAGGTAGGCTGGTGGGGGTACACACATGCCCCATCCTCCCTTCACCCCTTTTGACCTCAGAGCTGGCTGGCATGGTGTTCTGGGCTCAGACCTGCTTTTATTCATTTGGCTGCAGCTCCGGCCCTGCCCCATCCCCCAGCAGCTTCCTGCCTAGCCCCTCACCACAGCCTTCTCAGAGCCCAGTGACAGCACGCACCCCACAGAACTTCAGCGTCCCCTCCCCTGGACCTTTAAACACCCCTGGTAAGTTGGGCCTGGGCTGGGTGGACAGCTCTACAAGGTACCTAATACCCCTTCCCCTCCCAAGGTCTCAAGTTGTGTAAAGGTCTTATGGGACCCTCAGACCTGTTGTGACACCTGCCCCACAGGTTGTAGCCATCCATCTTACCCATCCTGTCCTTTGCAGTGAACCCCAGCTCTGTCATGAGCCCAGCTGGCTCCAGCCAGGCTGAAGAACAACAGTATCTGGACAAGCTGAAGCAGTTGTCCAAGTACATTGAGCCCCTGCGACGCATGATCAACAAGATCGACAAGAATGAAGGTAGGCTGGCCCAGACCAGGACGGGTCTGGGACATCCAGGGCCTGTTTCTTAGTGTCCCCTTCCTTTCCTAGACAGAAAAAAGGACCTCAGTAAGATGAAGAGCCTGCTGGACATTCTCACTGACCCCTCTAAGCGGTGAGCACTACTCTAGGACTTTGGGAGGGACTGTGCTGTACCCACAACTCACAGAGAGTCCCCAAGACTTGGTGACAGTGTGGGTTTAACAAAGGGTCCAGCAGCTCTGTGGACCATACATGAAGCAAGGATGACTTCACAAGTAGGTGTGTGCTGAAGCGCCAACCCTGTCTGCTGTGCCAGCACCCACCTTTCAACCCTGCCCAAGGCTTCGTGGGCCTCACACTTCTTCCTATGGCTGTCATGGCCTGGTTCATGGGACACTATGCTAGGTCCTGGTTTGCAGTGGCCCCACCTTCAGCTACTCATGACGGCTGAGTCTGCCTTTGGACTCTTCCTAACTTGCTGGTGGCCTTTGGCAGACTGCTGCGTCTCACTCACCCCGTGTGCTGTGGGCCCAGCTGCAGCTGTGTGCACTAGTTGTAAAGACGAACCCAATGAGGCCTATCAGAAGCTCGTGGATGACATTGGGCTGCCAGGCTTCTACCGCCTATGCCCACCAGCCATAGGGTACAGTTAACAGCAGCGTTGAGGACTACAGTGTCTGTGGGTGTGTCTGCACACCGACTGAGGCGTCACAACCCTGCCTGACTTGAGGACTCTCCCAGCTGTCTAGCAGTCACCGCTGGGTAAGGCTGGGGCTGCGCAGCCCTTCAGGCACTCTTAGGTTAGAGCCCTTCCAGCCACAGGCCCGAGATTGTGCAAGAGCTGGCCCGGATGAGACTGAGTCCTGCTGGGTCTGTTCTGGAAGACACTAGTGGGCTGGGAGTCCTGTGATGGCTTCCAGTGGCCGAGGCCCCAGAGGCTACCTGGATGGTGGTCAGGACCAAGAGTCGCCTGCCCTAGCCCTCCAGCAGAGTATCAGATCATGTGTCCTCTCCTTAGGTGTCCCCTGAAGACCTTGCAGAAGTGTGAGATTGCCCTGGAGAAACTCAAGAATGACATGGCGGTGGTGAGTGGAGCCCAAGGGTCAGAAGTTAGTGCTCTCAAGGAACCCGACCTCACCTGGAAATTCTACCCAGGGGAGCGAGGAGGGCAACAGTCACTCTCAGTGCCCAATCCTTCCTTCTGCCCCCTGCGTTTGCTAGTTCTGTTCAGGCCCTGCCCTCAGGGTGCGGGCACTGGGGTGGGAGTGAGGCTGCAGGCTGGAATGCGTTCAGAATCGGCCACCATTGTCTGCACTCTGTCTGGTAGAGGCTGTGGAGGACCCTGGGGTCTGGAAGACTCCTCAAAATGATAAGGCTTTGAGCCCAGGCCACTGACCCTTTCTATCTTGTCTCTAGCCCACACCCCCACCACCCCCAGTTCTTCCAACCAAACAGCAGGACCTGTGCCAGCCACTCCTAGATGCAGTCCTGGCCAACATCCGTTCACCTGTCTTCAACCATTCTCTGTACCGCACATTCGTGCCAGCCATGATGGCCATCCATGGCCCACCTATTGTGTATGTATACCCAGGTTGGGCCTCGTGATAAGCAGCAGGCCAGAGGCTGTGTGGCATCTGCATAATCACTTTAGTCCCCTCTTCCAGGTCCCCAGTGGTATGTTCCCGGAAGCGCAAATTTGAGGAGGATGAGCGCCAGAGCATCCCCAATGTGCTGCAAGGTGAAGTGGCCAGGTTGGACCCCAAGTTCCTGGTGAACTTGGACCCTTCTCACTGTAGCAACAATGGCGCTGTCCACCTGATCTGCAAGCTGGGTGAGTGTCCAGGGGTGTGGGTGTGGTGGTTTGCCATCCATGCTCAGGCCAGTCTCCAGGGCCTTCAAGCTACACACGTGCTCACAAGGCCTGCCACACTGCGGCTCTAGCCTCACCTCTCATTCCCTGACCCAACTCCTCGATCCCCCAGCGCCTGAGTCCATGTATTCATCCTTCTCCACAAAAGTGAGTGTGGTTGCAGGGGGTCCTGGGGAAATGATTGGCAGGGTCCGATCTGCACAAAGTGTTTCCTGGCTTTAGAGCCTGAGAAGCAAGAGGCCTCTGGGTCTGCGCAGGCTTTGGAGGAGCCCTGTGGCCTGTGGAGAGCCCTGTGGCCTGTGGGGAGCCCTGTGGCGTGTGGAGAGCCCTTTCAAGAGCAGGGAGGGGGTGAGCAGGGTTGTGCTGGTGCTCGCCAGGCTGTCTGCTGGCTCACATGTGCAGTTTTTGTGTTACAGATGACAAGGACCTCCCTAGTGTGCCACCACTGGAGCTCAGTGTGCCTGCTGACTACCCTGCTCAGAGCCCAATGTGGATTGACCGTCAGTGGCAGTATGGTGGGTGAACCTAGAAACACCATTGGAGACCCAAGACAGGCAGGATCATCTCTGGGCATCCAGGGTCCCTATACAGCAGAAAGATGCCTCCCATCTCCCCAGTAGGCAGGGTAGGCTGGACCGCAGTTGCCTGGCAAAAGAAGGGCCACTGTGTCCTTTGCCCCTTGCCAACAGTTTCAGGGCACCTGTCAAGTGGGGGAGGGCAATCAAGTTCATGATACTTCTTTGGAGCTCTACAGGGTGACCCAGGGCCACCAGCAGCAGTTCATGTAGCTGTCTGTGTGATCGGGCTCCAAAGAGAGCCCCTTGGGTGGAATAATTCCTAAGGCTCTGCTGTCACACAGCAGGGACTATCTGGGGCTTCATACAAATTCCAGTTCTTAGTGCAGGAGACTAAGGGGTGGCACCCGGAAGTGATGCAAGAGCTGGCTCAGGGGCTGCTGCCTTGACAGGCCTGGCACTCATGGTTGCTGCTGTGTTACAGATGCCAACCCCTTTCTGCAGTCAGTGCACCGGTGCATGACCTCCAGGCTGCTGCAGCTTCCCGACAAGCACTCTGTCACAGCCCTGCTCAACACCTGGGCCCAGAGCATCCACCAGGCCTGCCTCTCAGCTGCCTAGCAAACTTGAACTTGAGGACCAGCAGCAGCCCCTCTGCTGCAGATTTCACACCACCTACCATATGTTACTGGGTGTTGGCTTCTTAGAGGGCCTGGGTTAGGCTAGCTTTCCTTCTTCTCCTTCTGTCTTGGGACTGTCAGATGTTTCCCCATGCTTGTGCAGTATTGACCAGGAGCTGTGGAGCTGGCTGCATGAGGGCCTGGGATGTTCCCAGGAAGGTTTTCCATTGGTTTCTTCCAGAAGTCAGGCCCAACACTTCCTACAGCCGTGCTTCCTACAGCCTTCCTGGACTCCATGTCCACTCAGCAGCATGAGAACTCAGGTCTCATCTAAGCGTCTCTATGTCACAGTACATCGTACTTGTGTCTGGAGAATGTCGAGGACATAGGAAACTCTCACAACACACACAGTTCTCCAGTCACAGTGTGGGGTTCAGGCTGTGCCTCATAAGGTACATGGACACCTCACTATGAACACTTATGAATGTAGGGCCCAGGTTTCAGTTTGAAGGAAAGGCCAGTAAGGCAGCGGCAGCGGCAGCAGCAGGTTCTCTGCTGCTATCAGGACCTCAGCTTCCTGGATCTCCTCAGCACTGTGAGGAGGACCAGCTGGGGCGGGGGCTGCCCCTGACATTCCTGTGCCACTCTTGGGCAAAGGGCCTTTGTCAGTGCTGTGAGACTTGAGTGGCTGGTCAGATACTGTCATTGGGACCCACAGCCTCAGAACATGGTATTCTTATTCTCTACCGCCACCAGGAGCATGAGCTTCCTTCAGAACGCTACCCTAAGGCACTTGCCACCCTGGGCCGTAATGGGTAGCGCTCTGGTGAAAAGAAACTCCCCTTTTTATATGTGCACTACTCTGTTATATGATTCTTATAATAAATTTATTATTCCTGTGTTTGTCAGGAGTTTACTGTGTCTACCTTTTGTGAGTCTCCTTGAACCTCAAGCAGGAGAGCCCAGCATGGTTGGTGTCCAGGCAGCCAGGACAGTTGTGTTCTCAGTCATGCCCATGTACCTAGAAGGCAGCCCACAGGCCAGTCAAGGAAGGAAGCCAGCTGGCCCCAGAATGCCGTGAGACTGCTGGTGCACAGCACCCCTAGGTTCTGGCTGCCTAGATAGGGCAGGCACTTCCAGAGCAGCAGGGACATTTGGCTTAGGAGGCACCTGACAGCTGTGAGGAAAGAGGCTTAGGACTTGGAGAAACAGTTTTATTTTCAGTCAACAGGTAGTAGGAGAATAACATTTTATAATGTGCTTTTGCATAAATGCAGGATAGTAAAATAATAGAGAAAATAGACAGTTTCCTCAGTTCTGAGAGCAAGTACTTTATCTGTCATGGGTTCTGTCTGTCTTGGAATTTCGTGTGGCTGAAAAGTAGGGCTGGTGTGAACCACTATCAAGAGAGGATGGCCGGCCCCCAGGGCGCCGGCTCAGCAGCCCGGAGCGATGCAGCCGCCGGCTCTGCACTATTTGCAGCCTTTTCTGCCGCTCAGCAAAGTTAGTTTTCAGGCTTTGTTTCAGCGCAGGCAGGATGGCACGCTCTGCCGCAGGCACTGGGCTCAGAATTAGGCTGCGTGGAGGAAAGGATGGTCAGGGCAGGCATCTACCGGCTGCCTCAGGGTACCCTGAACCAGTGGCTGGGCTAGGAGCAGGGCCTGCCTGGCTTTAACTCTAGACACCCTACCCTCCTGTCCCTGGGGGCGCCCACTCCCTGTGCCTGGGACTTACCACTTCTTAGAGAGGCCCTTGGCGGTGACCTTGGGGAACTGCATGGACTCCCGGTCCCTGGGAAAGAAAGTTAGCCATGATGCCCACACCTCCTCTAGGCTGGGGTAGGGCGCCAGGCACAGGGCACTCACTTTGGAGAGCCCAGCCCAGCCTCCTCAGCTGCAGCTTTGGGCCTTTGGTTCCCTTCCAGGAGTGACTTGAGGTGCTGTAGCTGAAAAGCAGGGAGAGGCATGGTGGGTACAGTGTCCCGTGCCACTGGCATGCAGGGTCATATGCCTGCCCAGGGCCTCACCTCCTGAGCCTGCAGGAGGTTGGCGTTCCACAGCTGACGGATGACCACCTCACACTGCTGCACTGTGGTGGGCTTGCGCAGGTACGGGGGCAGGCTCAGTACGGGGGCCATCCCTGTTCCTTGCCTGCCATGGCTGCCCCCCACCAACGTGGCCCCTGAATTGGAAGCCTCTGCATCCTCATCTCTGAAACATGACAGCAGCACAGAGGCGACCTGTGGGAATGGTCTAGCCACCCACCCACAGCCTCCCTGCCTGCCAGTGTGGAAGAGGCTGAGCCCCATTGCCCACTAGCCAGGGTGCTCTGGAGCCAGCTGTGACCCAAGTCTGTCTCTTCTGCCTTGTTGAGGGGGCAACTAGCTAGCTGCCAGGTAACCTCACCCCACATGTTTCTTGCCCATCATAGTTCCAGGAATTGGGGCTTCAGAGAAGGCAGAGCCCAACTACTGGGAAAACTGGGGTCCCAGAGTTGGCTCTTGCTCTGCTAACCCATGTCTCCCAAAGGCAGACTGATCAGACATACGCCAGCTCCAGTCTTTTCAGGCACAGGAATCCCACTCAGTGTTCTTGGTAAAAACAAACTGACAGCCAGGTGTGGTGGTACACACCTGTAATCCTCATACATAGGAGGCAGAGGCAGGGAAAGGCCTGCAGGGTAAGTTACAGGCCAGCCAGGTCTGCATATCAGGACCCTTGTCCCCGGGGACCCCACCCTCCCTCCTGGCAAACTAATTAGGCCAAATCACTTTTTGTCTCTTCTCTGAGAAAATAGTAATTTAGGGGCTTCCACTGGTCCCCTGTAGGTGAGGTCAACCAGGGGTCTCTGCAGGACCCCCAGGGGAGAGAAGAAAGTAGTGGCCAGTAGAACAGCAACCTGGCAGCTGCCTGCTCCCTGGAGCCCATTTTCATCAAAATGGAGTCAGGTCTGAGGAGAGGCTGGTCCCAGGGTGGAAACCTATTAAGGGTAAGCTTGGGGCCCTTGGGGTGCAGGCCTGGTCCTCGGGTGCAAGCAGGCCTTACTTGGCCTGTCCCTGCACCCCAGAGGCTCTGTCCAGCTTGCTGCTGTGGAACAGGGCAGCACTGCTGAGTGACTGCTCTTCCAGCTCTGTCTTTTGGAGGGCGTCAGACTTCAGCTCTTGCTTCTTGAAGGAGCTGGGCTGGGGCCTGGTCTTGCCTTGAGAGTTGGCTGCAGGGCACACCAACAGGGCCATCACAAAAGGCCTTAGAAGCCACTGACCCATTCTCTAGGATCAACCAATGGACCCAAGTAGCCCTGACCCTGCATCAGTTTCCTCCGCTGTCCTGAAGAGAGGGAAGGAATAAAGTCTGGAGAGTGAAGCCTGTGGTGGCGCCTGCTGAACGTGCCAGGTTAGTCACGGTGGAGGACGCTGACTATAGAGGCCTGGGATCTGGCCTGTGTGCGTTCATTTTCCAAGGCCCGCTGGTCACCTGGGGCTGCTGCTATGAAGCTGTCTAGCCTCCTATAGGAGGTGAATGTAAGAAGAGGCTCTGTATTTTGTCTGGGCAGGGGCTGGGGGCTATGGGTGGAGCACATACCACCCTCCCAGAAGGAAACAGACTGGGTACTTGAGTTCCTCTGTTAATGACACAGCTACTCTCACTACCCCAAAGGGTGGGCCTGCTACAGCATCTGGCTATGCCAGACTGACAGCCAGGCTTCGTCCTCCTAGGGAGCCTCCTCTCAAGGACTCCTGCCCTACAGGAGTCCTTTTACTGGGTGTTTCTGTACATAGGATATTGGGGCTGCCCCCTTTGCCAAGGAGGATTTTCAACTCTCTAGACATCACGTCCCACTGACTGCCCAGCCTGGGGCCCCGGCTCACCGGATGCTGTGGAGTTGGAGGCAGACTTGTTGGACTGAAGACTGGATGTAGAGAGACTGCCTGTGGGGAAGATGCAGGGCTCAGCTGGAGAACCCGCTTCTGCCCACTACCTGGCCCTTCATGCTCAAACAGGGCCTCCCCAAACCTCGCAGGGCTGTGTCCCACACTTCCTTATGGTAGCTACACACACCTAGGTGAGCCCCCACAGGAGCAGTTACCCCAGGCTTCTGTAGGGGCCAGCTGCCAAGCAGAGGTCCTTCTTTGTGACCAAAGAAGCAGTAGGCCCTAAGGTGGGTCTTGGATCAAGCATGGCCTCTACTTCCACCTCTACATCCTGCCAGGGTCACCAGCTTGGGCTGCAGTGGGCTCAAAACAGGTCATCCTGCCCTGCTGAAGAGCCCTCCTGTTCTCGGCATGCCAGGACTGGGATATTTCCAAGCAGACATCTTTAACAATCAGATTACCAAATGACCTGAAAGTTTATTAGGGGAGAGAACCTAGGAACTCAGCTGATGTGCCCTTGGGCTGTGCTATGTTGGAGGACCAACAAGAAGAGCAAGCCACTGTGGGCAGGAGGAAGTGCTCTGGATACTGGCTAGTTCTCAGGCCCCTAAGGTTGCTGTGGAGATGGCAGGAAGGAGTCCCCAAAGGGAGTGTACTGAGAGACACCTCATTCAAGTGTAAGAAATCTGTGGCTCGGGGCTAGGGATCCAGTGGCAGGCATCACAGCAGCCATTGACCTACCAGGGTAATGAGGGTCAGGGGATGGGGGCTGCCACAGGGCTGCTCCAGTTTCAGGAGTTTGGCTCAGCAGATGGAGAGTCTGCAGCCTACTCCTGTTCCTACTCCTCATGCCTTTGATGCTGAGAGCCAGCAAACCAGCTGTGGCTGGGGAAAGTGGCATCTGTCCAAGTGGCCCATACTGGTCCCCCTGAGTTAGCATGTAGGGCTCAGTGCTGCTACATGGGTATGAGTGGTGGTTCCCAGCAAACAGCTGAGTCCTACCTTTTTTCTGAGGCTTCTCATTCATGATTAGTTTGTAGTGGAGATCTGAAAGCAAGCAAAGACTCCTTATCACACCTAAAATCTATAGCCACTCAGAGCAGAAGTGTGGCTACTCTTTACGTGGGTCCCACCAACTTTTTCCACCAAGACTTTACCTGAGGCATCTCAGGCCAGAAATGCCTCTGGCTGATCCCTGTCATCCCCAACACGTGCAAGGAGCCTGTCGACCAGGCCAGCCTGGAACAGGACTGCTGAAGTAAGACAGGATGGCTGGCCTTCCAGGGTCCCCTGGCAATGGTTAGTGGGGTGTGACATGGGGCTGGTCCGTCAAAGCATAGAGAGGGAGTTCTAATGTAGTAGGATGCCCAGTGAAATAATCTTTGGCATTCCAGATAGAAACAGTACCAGAAAGAGAAAACTGAGGCCACAGGCCCTTAGTGGGAGGAAGTTGAGCACCCCTAGCTAAGGTGTGAGGCAGAGTGAATAGCAGTCATGTCACACAGAGGCCTAAAGTTCTGAGTAGGCCAAGCCTTGGGGGTGGGGAGCATGTAGGGTGCCCGGGCTGGAAGGGATGCAAGGCAATCCCTGCCAAAGATCTGTATGTGTTTAGCTGGTGACCATTTACTCGCATTTGCTCTGCTGTTTAACTTCAGCAACGGTTTTAAACAATGACCTGGGCCATACTCTGCGCTGGGCAGAGTGCACAGAAGGACCAGCATTTGCCTGGGCTGATGGGCACAAAAAGACCACCCGAGAACTAACTAAGCCTGTAGGCAAGCCCTACTAAAGAGAAGCCACCCGCGTCCTTCCCCGCACCCGGAGACTGTTCAGAGTTGTTGGCCATGGCGTTCGGGCTGTAAAAGCAGGGCTAGCACCCAGAGGCTCACCCTTGTTCTCCCGCTTCAGGTGCTCGATCTCCTCGTGGAGTTTGACCAGCGTCTCCGAGTGCTGCTGCTGTAGGAACTGCAGGCTCTTCTCCAGGACCAGGACCCGCTTCTGTGCCTCGCTGAGCCCGAGCGGAACCGGCTGCGTCCCAGCGTGCTGCAGGCCAACAGGAGGGCGCGGGCGTGGGCGGGTCGCACTCCGGGAGCCTGGGGCCGCGGAGCTGAGGGGCCGTGCCCCGGCCGCCACCCCTGCCCCGCTCATGAAGGCGCCGCTGCCACTCAGTACCCGCTGCGGGAACCCGGCGCCCGGTCGCCGTGGGAACGGGCGCGCCGGAGAGGGCGGGGCGCGCCATGGGGCGGGGCCTGCGGCCGCGTTCGGTCCAGGGGAACGCACCTGTCTCCCGAACTCGCCAGAGACACGCGCCTTTACAGCGTTTTGTGTGCGGGTGCGTGCTTTAGCATTTGAGCTAAGCTCTGTCCTCCTTGATAGCTGGGCAGGCCCGGGAGGCCCAGGATCCTCCCATCTCCCCGCTGCCCAGTGCTAAGATCCCGGGTGTGCGCCTTCCCTCCCCACTTCGCATGTGGGTGCTAGGAAACGAATTTAGAAACTCATACTGGGGCGGCAATCACTATACCTGCTGAGCCACCATCCTAGCCCGCCGGCGCCACAGCACTGATTTTTAAAGTTGGTCTTAGTCTTTCGCTTTGTTTAATAGCTTACTTTTAAACAACGGTAGTTAAAAAAAAAAAAAAAACAACTTACAACACTCATAGAATCTTTGTGGGTGTAAGAGGAAGGAAAGAAGGTGGGAGGGAGGGAGGAAGGGAGGGGGAGGAAGAAGAAAGGAAGGAAGGAAGGAAGGAAGCAAGGAAGCTGCCTGAACACATACAAGAGAGACATCTAAAGAACAAGAGAGCCTTTTATTCCAGCACTTGGGAAGCAGAGGCAGGAGGATCTTTGTTAGTTCAATGTCAGCCTGGTAAACACAGTGAGTTCCAGGGCAGCCAGGGCTACCTACCTAGTGAGACCCTGTCTCGAAAAAACAAAACAACTAACAATCTTTAACAAAAAACAAAAGGAGAGCTGTCTGAAGGAAGCTTTTGCTGTTCTGTTCAGAGAACCCAGTCAGCAGGACCTGAAATAAGGAAGCCAACTTAGTTTTACGCGAGTCGGTAGGAGTGCATACTATTGGTGTGCACGCACCCACAGAGGCAGGGACTGCCCCCTAGAGCTGGAGCCACAGGTTCTCTGCAAGGGCAGGAGGCTCTCTTAACTGCTGGATCATCTCTCCAGCCTCACAGCAACACTCTTAGCCACTTGGAAACCAAACCATTTATTTGTTTGTTTGTTTGTTTGAACCACAGTCTAGTTATGTAGGACAGGCTGGCTTCGACCTCAGAGTTCTGCCTTTGCTTCCTGGAGACCATTCATTCATTCGAGACTTACTCTAGCTATGTAGGCCAAGTTGGCTTTGAACTCAGAGATCCATCTCTGCTTCCTGAATCCTGGATCTAAGACAAGCACCACCATGCCTGGTTTCGAAACTAAATTTCTTTTCTTTTTAAAGATTTATTTATTATATATAGTGTTCTGCCTGCATGCCATAAGAGGGTACCAGATCTCAAAATAGATGGCTGTGAGCCACTTTTGAAGTGGCCAGGAATTGAACAGCCAATGCTGTTAACCTCTGAGCCATCTCTCCAGCCCCTGGAAACTAAATTTCCAAGAGAAGGCTATGGAAGCGTCACTTCTCAATGGTTCTGTGTTTGGCATTTGTCTACCATGTCCATGTCCCCAGAGGCCCAACCTTTGCACAGCAAAAATGAAAAGATCCAAGCAAGTGTGGTAGCATGCCTTCAGTCTCAGCACTTCAGAGGCAGGCAGATCTTTGATTCTGAGGCTATCCTGGTCTACATAGTGAGTTCCAGGCCAGCCAGAGCTACACAGTGAAATCCTATCTTCAAAACAAACACAGAAACAAAACAAAACAAAACAAAAAAAACAAAAGCCCATTTCAAACTGATAGTGGAAGCTAATTATAATTCTAGCCTAGGATACATACTGAGTTTCATTGTAGGAAAAAAAGAAAAAACAAACAAAACCCAGGGAGATGATTTAGTTGAGTGACCTAGTTACTTTCTTGCCATGGACCGGCTCAGGGGAGCCCCTCAGACCGTGGGAAAATCAGGGTCGGTACCAGAAAGGCACAAATTAGGCGAATGACAGACAGATACAACACACAAGGGAGTGGTTGGAATCTGCTGCAACTTTACTGAATTCATGTTGTCATTATATAGTATTCAAACAAAGAACAAACCAGAAGGTCACGTATCATTACTTGGCATAGTATGAAGGCTTCTTTTAGTCACATTAGCTATGAGCACGTCCTTGGAAGGGGAACTCTTATCCTTGGGAACATAGACCTCAAATAAGTGGTTTCATTTTATCCAGGAATAGAAAGTTTCTGTTCTCACATTTGCTATCATGGCCCTTCTTTTTCTCACCCTTTAGCTCCTCTAGTGGCCAAATACGCCTAATCAGTTCTCTGCCCCTGCTGCAATATACTTGTTTGTACTTTCTCATGCAGCAAACACCATGGGGGTTGGAATCTAGCAAGCCTATCCAAAAATAGTAGAGCTAAATAATTCTATTTTTGTCCCTCAACTATCATATACTTATGACTATCCTCCTCATAACTTTCTGTGTATGGAATGGGGTCATCTGGTGACTCAGTCGTACTCCTGGGTGGTTCCCACCATATATCCCTGATCCTAAACTTTATTAACCCATGAGCCTTACATGTCAGAGTGCCCAATCTTGCAAGGGATTTTTTTCCTAGTTTCTTTATTCCCAGAATGGGGGCTTCCTAACATCTGGATCTTGACTTATGTTTCCCCAAAATCATCAGTCCTATTTAGGAAAAGTTCTCGCTGCTGTAACTCATCCATAATATCCTCCCACTGATCTCTTTTTGCTTACAACCAGAATTTGCACAAGGGCTTGAAACACTGGAGGCATCTTGAGCACTGTATGAGTATCATAATCAGAATTATCAATCCCAGGAACATCAAGGGGTTCTCTGGTAAAATTATACGTTTTGGCCAAGTATAGCAAAGAACATTATCAGGAAACGGGAGAGAATAGCAGAGGCAGCTAACCATCTATGACAGCGGTGAGTACATAATCTTGAGTTCAAGTTCATGACCTGAGCTGATTGCTAAGGAACCGCCAGAGGCCTATCCGCGAACGGCACAAACTCCCCAGCCTGTGTTCCCCAAACCAGAGGCATCGCTGTCACACAGGTGACACCGCTGTGGGTGTGGCACTTTCTGTTGTGATAAACACCATGACCAAAAACAAAATGGGAAAGGGTTTATTTTAGCTTACAGGTTATAGTCTGTCATACAGAAGCCAACACAAGAACTCAAGGCAGGAGCCTGAAGCAGAAAACAATGAAGGAAGGAACACTGCTAATGGGCTTGCTCCCAGGCTGTCTAGGCCCACCTGTCTAGGGATGGCACCACCCCTAGAAAAGGTTCCACAGGTAACTCCTCAGCTCAAGTTCCCTTTCCCAGCTGTATCAAGTAGATAACTGAAGCTACTATGTCAGATGAGAAATTTACTGGGAAGCCTGAATTCAATCCCTCAAACCCACGAGATAGAAGAGAGCCGATTCCCTTCAGCTTCTCCTCTGCCCTCCATACATACACCATGGGACATATGCATGTACTCTGTCCCTGTCCCCATTCCAGGGACATAGAGGGGTAGTCAGGGTGGATATGACCAATACATTGTGTGTGTGTATGTATATATACACACACACACACAACACATATATTAAACTGTCAGAGTAAAAAAAAAACGTTAAAAAGACTCATCTTATAAATATTGATAGTCATGCTGGGCACAGTGGTGTTACACACCTTTAATCTCAGCTCTTGGGAGGCAGAGGCACACGGACCTCTGAGTTCTGAAGCCAGCCTGGAGTGAGTTCTGGGACAACCAAGGCTACATAGAGAAACTGTCTCAAACCCCCTTTTCCTACCCCACTGCCCCCCCAAAAAGAAAAATACTGATAGACAGGGTGATTGATAAGGGTTAGTCATTCAGAAGCTCTGATCGGGGTAATTGGGGTCATTGAACACTCAAATGGCAACTGCCCCTCCCCCCCATAAGGGGGTTGTACTCCTGGGAAGATGCTGGCCTGGAGCTGGCTAGCATAGATCCAGCACTCATGACTCTTCTGGGGGCTGGAGAGATGGCTCAGCAATTGGATAAGGGCACTGCAGAAGACTGGGGGTTTGTTCCCCAGCACACACCTCTTCTGGCCTCCTTTAGCAATGCATGTGATGCACAGACATATACACAAGCAACACTTACTCCCATAAAATAAAATTAACATTCTTTAAAAGTTAAAAAAAAAAAGCTTCTGGAAGCCAGAGGTGACGCTTATTCTGAAGGGACAGGAGCCAGCTCTGCAAGGTCACAGTTCTCAAGGCACCCAGAGTTAAAGTGAATCTAACACACACTAGGGAAGCAACAGGCCTCCCAGGCAGAAAGACTGTGTGTGTGACGAGATAGAGAGATGCCACTGTGTCCAGTAGCTTGCTCCATGGTTCCTGAGTGCCCAGGGACCCCAGGCAGGTGAATGTGCTAAAGATTCAGCCCAGACAGTAAAAGTCTCCGAAGAATGGTTTATTCGGCTCCTTGGTCAGTTATGTTTTGAGTGGACTTTTGGTCATGGGTCCCATGATGTATTCTGAAATTACATCGAAATACAAAGCCCAGTGTTAAAACTTGAAAAAAAAAGTTTTGTTTTCTTTTGTTTTTAAAAACAGCTGTACACACCCAAAACAAAGGATTGCTTTAAAAACATGGAGTTGCTGCTGCTGCTCGCGTCACCTGCGGGATGACGATGAGGCCTCCGCTGTCTGAGCTTTGACTGTCAAGGTGTCCTTCTTTCATAGAGGAGTTGTGTTACAAAGGTGACCTTCCCTAAAAGTCCTTGGTTTTACAGGTGAAACCAACACTGTTGCATTGTGTCCACAGAAGCTGGTAGGACCCAACTCCATCCCCAAGCGGCTAAGGACCAGTGGGTATCTTCAACGCTTGCCTGCCACGTGGCACAGTGGGGCCTGGAACCCATTCTGCCTACCTCACAAGAGAGGCCTGGGCAGGAGCAGCTCCCACAGAGCCCAGGCTTAGAGCCTGCTGCAGGCACACTAGCTCCTGAGCTCTGCATAGCAAAACAGTAAAATGGTTACCAAGGCCTTGATCACTAGCTTAGTCACTTGTGGGACCTTAGGCTGAAGGTGAGGATCCATAGCCAGCACTGATTGTCCTACAGAATGGCCCCTGAGCCTTCTGACATCATCCCTTACATGCCTAGCCTGGAACACTGGCCCTTCCTACTTTAGGTTCTTCTGAGTAACTCCATCTTTTCAGGAACACCACTCCCAAGAACTCTGAAGATGACCTACCCCTCTATTCCTGGCTTTGAAGCAACCTTCCAGGGTCTCTCAGGCCCAGGAACGGGTCATGTATCGACTCCCACAAGTCTGCTCAGGAGAGATGGCCAGCAAGTCAGAGCTGGTGCAGCTTCCCCCGCTCGGTGAGCAGTGTCATAGCTATGGCATAAAGGAGGTAGCCTAGGACCAGGAGCAAGGAGCAGGACAGGGGTCCAATACAGAACAGAGAGGCCACAAAAAAAGCCATCAGGAGCAGGAGCAGCGTCCGGTAACTGCCCAGGAAACGCAGGCTGAGCCTGGGGCCCCGGGCAGGACTGGTCACCTGCCTCCGCCCCACAGGGCTCAGCAGATGTCTGTTGCTCAGTGCTGGCTCAGTGAGGTGATAACGACAGAAGCTGCCAAGGAAGTCATTCCGGGAGCACAAAGCTGCCATCTGGCCTGCAAACTGAGTAACAAGCATGATCTCAGCAGCGTTGGGGACAGTAGAGCACCCTGTATTCCAGGCTGCCTCCCTCTCTACCCAGACTTGGATCAAGCAGGGCTGTGAAGGGGAAGATGCTGCCTGAGGTAGGAGCGCTCTCTGGAAGCCCATTTGCCCCAGCTGCTCACTTACTCTGCGGTTGATGGCAGAGGACAGTCGGAAGAGTGCTCGGACCAGACTGGTGATTTCGTAGCTCCGGATGGGCTGCAGCTCTAAGTCCCCCTGGTACTCAATTTCAAACCTTCGCAGACCATTAATGATCTAGAAACCCAGGCAGCGAGAAAAGTTCCAAAAATACATCCTTGCAAACAACACGGGCAAGAGGGTAGGGGAGCCAAGGACAGACCACGTGGCCATCATGTACCCTGGAGAAAGGAGTGGTAGCAGTCTGTTGGCAACCTACCTGGTAGCGGCCCAGGGGTGTAAGGATGAGTCCTTCTTCCCCGACAATGCAATCTGGTAGCTGCTGCTTCCCATTCTCGTCCCGTGTGTTTCCCAAGGCAAGCGTGAGTTGGGCCAGCTGGGCTTCACTGAGCTAGCAGAGAGAAGGCCTCTGCTTTCAAGGGGAATTTCAAAGGGAAGGAAGGGGAGAGCTCTTCACCCCCACTAGAGTGAGTCCCTCACAGAGGGACTGTGCAGAACATACTCGGAATATCTGGCGCAGGTACTCCAGGGCCTTCTCCAGGTACTCATCTGTCTTGCGGACACTGTCCTGACCCATTTCATCCAGATCATTGCACGGGTAGCAGCTATTTGGGTCTGTGGTGCCAAAACCCAGCCATGACAGGAAGGAACGGCTAGCTGGGCTTTCCACACACTGATCAGAGATGGACTTGGCAGTCTGCTTGGCCTGAGCGATGAGCTGAGCAAGACGCAGGACCTGCAAGGGAGGCACAGGCATAGCAAATGGCTCAAGGGGCCACCAAAGCTGTCATTAAGGCAGGGTGGCCCTGGGTAGCCAGCTCTAGGAAGAGTGCCCACCCAGAGGGAAAAATGGCATTTATGGTGTAGACGGTCTTGATTATGAGAAAATACTACCCGTTACTGGGGAGGGGAAGGGAGGGGAGGGGAGGGGAGGACTTGGAGCATCCACTCAGTACCCAGCCTTCCTCCTTTCTTCCCTGAACTGCAGAGCCCTTCCCTGCTTCAGCCAGTCTTCAATACTTCAGGGACCTCACATTAGCGTGGACATTTGGTAACTCACCAGGGTCCGGACTTCAGGACCAAACATTGGGGTATATTTGCAGTCTTGGCCCTCAAGACTGTAGACATGGCTCTTCACCTTGAATGAGGCATCTGTCACCACTGGGGGCCATGGTGACGGGAAGCTGCTGGTGACTGTGAAATGACGATGTTGGCGGTGGGGAATGATGAGTTCTGGCTCCAGGAACAGCTGCTCTCCTAGAAAGCAAGAAGAGTCTGGCACCTGCTTCCCAGGAGCTCCTGGTAGAACTCCAGACTATTTTCTCAGGCTCCTGAAGAGCTGTGGCAATGCTGAGCAGGGGTTGTACTTGGGTTGTCAAAGGGTCCAAAGCTTGGGAGCCCCAGCAGCACCAATAGTGGACAAGTGCTAGGTCAGCGACAGCACCTGTCACCATCCACTCGTCAACAGGGACAAACAGCAGTTTCGAGAGAGCTGCAGTTTAGAGCTCTGCTGCCCATCTCTCTGAGCTCAATACGGTTATTACCTGGCTGCCAGCACTAGGAATGGGACATTCAACCAAGCCCAGAGCGTTTACTAACTTTTGATGTGACCCAAAAGTCCCCAAGCCATAGTGAAAGCCCTTGAGTCATGCAGTATCCTTTTGTTCCTCTGTGCTGCCTCTCAGCAGCTGAGGTCCTAGCTCAGTGGGGCTGGCCCAGGGCTGAAGACTCACCTTTCTGGATCATCTCAGTCAGGTTGGGCTGGGCAAAGACCTTAGCCACTCGGAATACCATGAGTGCGTTCTTGGGGCTGACCAGGTCTGTGCGGAGTGCACGATTCAGGAAGCTCACGAACAGTTTGGTGTACATCAGCAGGTTTTCCTGGATGAAGGATGCCCTGGAGACAAGCGGCAGGATGGGGCCCAGGCAGAGTAAGACTATGGTGTAGCCTCTTTATTGGAGGCAGGAGCCACACTGGTCCTTACTTCCTACAGCTCACCCTTCCTGACACCCCCAGCTGCTGCCACCATACAAAGGAGTCACAGGCATTAGGCAGGAAGAGGAGTGCAACACCTCAGTCCTCTGGTGCGACTAAGCATCAAACATATGACCCTTCGCAAGAGGGCCATGAGCATCACAGCAAGGTCTCCTGGAACAGGGTGTGAAGAGCAAGACTGGGACCCAAGAGAGGAAAGGCCATGGTGACCCCAGTACCCCCAAGGAATATAAGATAAAGGGGACATGGCAGTTGCTCTGTGCTAGTAAGGGTGAAATGGGGGACTTTGGGATGGCCATGGAGCCAGGCTAAGCCAAAGCAAGGAGACGGGGATCCAAGGTCATGCTCCGTCCCCATTCTGTGAGACCGAAGCACAGTCCACCAGGCAGCTTCTGCTCGAGAGGGCAGTGCTATCACTGGGTCTGTGGGCTGGGGGTGCTCACCATTTCTCCGACACAGACCGTGGCTGGGCATCACTACTCTGAGCCTGCTTCTCGGGGGCATACCTCCATGGCTGCAGGTAGCTCAGCCACATCTCCAGGACCTAAAGAGGGACATATGTGCCCTGAAGGCCTGTGGTTGTAGGCTAGAACACTTGACTTTCAGACACATCTTTTGAAGGTCTAGACTCGGCTCTGAAGACAGTCCATAAAAAGATCTATGCCCTAGTTGTAGGGCTGATGCCCTGCTGGGCTCTGAACTTTCTCCAACTGCAACGTAGATGCTAATAAGTGATTAGCTCCTCCTACAGTCTCCCAAGAACACACTGCAGGAACTCAAGTACCTCGTACAAGTCCCTTTGAGGGCTGTGGGAACAGACTATGGCTCTTCAGTACTCAAAAGCCAACAGAACGGCAAGCTTTTATCTCTAAGGCCTGTGGTGACAGCCCCCCACCCCCGTTCTGTCAACCCACCCCATAGGCTGCCAACTTCATGGTCCAAGAGGCAACAGTGAGGACGAGGGCAGGGGATAAGTGCTTACGGCTCTGAAGGATGCATCCAGAGGCCAGTGGCCAAAACAGTGCTGTAAGAAGACATATAACTTCTGCTGGACAAACCGTGGCACTGCAGCCCTGTGGAGACGGGGGGGGGGGGGGGTCATGAGCTGTCACTTGCCCAGGGGTGTGTGGCTGCTCACAGGCGCCAGCCATGGCCTGTGAGTGAGTCTGTTCTGCATGTAGGGAACACTGAGCATTCCCTTGAGGTACAATCTGCTTTTAGTCCTGCTCTCCAGAAGAAACCAGAGGTCAAGAACACAATATATAAGTTGTCTTTGAAGTCAGACTCTGGCATCAGCCTGTCTCCTGACTGAGGTAAGGGGTAAGACAGAACAGCAAGGCTGTGATCTCTGGCCAGCCAGCTCTTCCCACTACACAGGGAGCAGCTAGAGCAGTGGTTCTCAACCTGTGGGTCGTGACCCCTTTAGGGTCGCCTATCAGATATTTACATTATGATTCATAACAGTAGCAAAATTACAGTTATGAAGTAGCAACAAATAATTTTATGGTTGGGGGTCAGCACAGCAAATGGGGCGGTATTAGAGGGCTGCAGCATTAGGAAGGGTGAGAGCCTCATCCTGAGGGAGGGCTTGAAGAGCAGCAGCAGCCAGCCCTCTGGCCTCAAACAGGCCAGCAGGGATCAGTCGCAGTAGATAGAAAGGGAATGGAGGCCTAGGAGCCCTACCACACCCACCGTTTGAACTCCTCCAGGGGGCTGGTGGCATGGGAGTGTGTCGACGGGGAAGCCTGGTCTGGCTTCAGGCTGTTGGCAAAGGCGTGGAGGTGCTTCAGCAGGAGGCGCACCACCAGCACATGCTCCTCGGTAGGCGTGAAGGACTCCTAGGGAGGGGTGCAGTGTCAGGCTGGGTGAGAGCTACGGCACCTACTGCTCGTGTTCAATGGTTCTGCAGCCCCACAGGAGACAAGCACCAGGCCAGGCAGGACGTCTCACGCTGCTGGAGCTGAAATGGCAGCAGCCCAGAACACCGTGGCACATGGCCTTGTGCCTGCCGTGGGCAGGCTGGTGAAGCACTCAGCAAAGAGCACCTCACACCCCACCTTGGCAATATCTGGCCATGAACACTCAGACAATTACAGCCTTTGCTGGGCCTCAGGGCCCTGCCTCTTGCTGAGCCAGACGGTGAACACAGGGTGGGCCACTAGCCCACCTAGGCTCTGGATCCAAGGCTGTCTGGCTGCCTCCTAACGGGCAAAAAGCTCACCTTGCTCAAGTGAGAGTATGTCTTTTCTTCCCAGTTCCTTCTCCAGCCACAAGCCCAGGCCTGCCCAGCTGCCTGTCCTAGGCACAGTCAGATGGAGACCCAAGCCTAGAGGAAGCCAGGGAGTTACTTCCCCCACTGCCAGTCAGCTAAAGTCCCTAGGACTAGAGAATTATCAGGCTTGTGAGGTGAACTTTAGACACAATGCAAACACAATCTTTGGACTAAAAGGAGCCTTTTATTGGCTCTCCACCTCTCTGGTTGTTGAGCATCTGAGTATAGGTGGTATTTTTGGGCAAGGAATAGAGATGCCATCTGGAGGTAGGAATGAGTCCAGTCAGCCACTCCCCTACACCACATCCTTTGGGCCTTGATGAGTTGTGGGGCTAAGGCTGGCAAAGGGCCTGACCCTCTGGCACCCAGGAGACCATACATAGGCTTTGTCTACGGCACTGTCCACTCAGGCCTCTGTGTCATTAAAATGCCTTCACTATGGCTGGGCATGGTGACAAATGGCTACAATCCCAGCATTTGGAGGCAGAGACAAGGCTACATAATAAAACTGTTTCAAAAACAAAGAAAGGGGAGAAAAAGGTCCCACTCCCAGGTCACACCACACTAGCTATAAGGAAAGCTGTTCTCTTCTGCTTATCTAGAACTTCAAAGTCTTCCCAAAGGACTTCCTGCTTCCGAGGAAGAGCAGACGAGACACAGTCTACACCCTCTAAAAATAGGAAATCTAACCTAATTCCCACTATTCAGGTATTAAAAGATAGGCCTGGTGACCCTGAAGATCACCATCTGATCAGGGCTCTGAGCTCAGGAGGGGTCAATCCTATCATATGACCAGTGGGTTGATGGGTCATCTCCAGAGTGGGGGCCATAAAGGCAGTCTGGCCTCTTGGGGGTGGAACCCAGGCCTTGAGCAGGTTCTGCAAGATCTAAGCCACTGAGCTGTACCGCCAGCCCTAGGCTTTTTGAGACAGTCACACCATGTGGCTCAGATTGGCCTCAGAGTGGCCACCTGCCTGCCTCCTCCTCACAGGCACTGACCTAGTTTGGTTGACAACACTTCTTGTCCCCTGCCATGACGTCGGCCAGTACTAAAGACACCATCAGAGGTATCCCTTTTCCACTCTGGACCAGCACTAAGTAAAAACAAAACCAAAAACCTTTTGGTCTTTATAACTGACTAGCTGTGACATTTTTAATAATAGAAAATGGGCTGGGCAGTGGTGGCGCACGCCTTTAACTCCAGCATTTGGAAGGCAGAGGTAGGCGGATCTCAGTGAGTTGGAGGCCAGCCTGTTCCACAAAGCGAGTTCCAGGACAGCCAGGACTGTTACAGAGAAACCCTGTCTCAAAAAACCAAAAAGAGAAAAAAAAAAAAGTTTAACACAAGTTAAATGCAATTGGACAACTGGCATAACCATACCAACTCACCAGAGTTCTAGTCCATTTTCTATTTTTTTTTTTTGAGACAGGATTTCTCTGTGTAACAGTCCTGGCTGTCCTGGAACTCACTCTATAGACCAGGCTGGCTTCAAACATACAAGGACTAATCAACACTAACAACCATCAGGCCAGACTACAGCTCCCACTCACATCCCCTCTACATACAGCTCCTCTCCTGGCAGCTGGCCTGACACCCTGAGCAGTGACATCAACTCAGTCGCTCAGCTTAGAAAGCAAACAGTACCGTCATAGGAGCCACACCCATCCCCCCCAGCAGCAAGCACCGCCCCATCTTACCCGCCTTTTCATGAGGTTCTAGGTGACCAGCCCTGGGCACCCTTCCCAGCCATCTCCTCCCATCTCCTATGGGGTTGAGGGGGGCTCACATGCTAGAGGGGCATTATAGGTGTCCCCAGTGCCATCTGTACTTTCTAATGACAGGAGGATAATGATAGCCCATAGCATCTCCCACTATGCCCAGCCTTGGGCTCATCTTCACAGTGCCTGCTATGGGGTCTTCCCTGGAAGCTGCTTCACTGCCCAGTCCGCCCACGGGAGCTCCTCACTACTGTGAGAAGCCAGCAACACTCAGTGGCAAGCCTGTTTTTTTTCACCTTTGTTCAATTCAGTGTCAGCTGTTATAATGTTCTTCCCCAGGGTAAATCAGACACAGCCCTGTTTGGAAGCACATCTCCGCATTCCCACGGTTTCTCACAAATCAGCCACCTCCATTCCCCCAAATACCTGAGGTCTGAACTTCACTCCATTTATACATTGGTCATTTCTCCCTAAGCAGGCACCAATCCCAACGAGGTCACCACTTGCTCTCATTGGCCTCTGAATGAGTCTGTAAGTGGCTGGGGCTCAACAGAAGGACCCCATGTTTTCCTACTCTCTTGTGATACAGCTACATCCTGCATCTACATGCCTCTGAACAGGGCAGGAGCCACACTACACGAAAGTCCTCACAAGTCAGAACACTGCAAGGCTCCCCAACAACTCCTGAGAGGTTAAGACAGCCCTGCAGGCTAGGGGCTTAGGAGGAAGATTCCATAATCTTCCAGGCTGTGTGCCTCACACAGCCAAATGGCCATACACCAAAACCAGGTTAGCCGGCAAACCTGAAGGGCAAGTCAAGCTGAAGGCTGAATTGGGCCTGCCTCTAAATACATGGGTGCCATTTTGCTCAGGACTCCCTCTTAAGGACCACACCAGACTTCTGGGAGACCCTTTACTGTGACACTGTACCAACACACACTCTTGCGCCCACCTTGGGGCAGGGGAAGGGAAGGAAAGGCCAGTACTTGATAGGCGTGGAGGGCCTGGAGGCTGGGTTGGGCAGGGCTGTGGAGGGCGCTGGAGACATTGAGTCGGTAGTGTAGAACTTCCAACTGAGAGACAACAAACAGAGAAAGGCCAAGAAGAGGCAGATCAGAGGACATACAGGGTGGGGAAGGGAAAGGGTAGGATAGGGTGGAGGAAGAGAAGGGGGAGAGAGAAAACATGAGGAGCCCAAGAGAAAGAACAAAGGAGAAAAAAACAAAAAACAAGAACAAAAGTTCATCAGTGGCAATATCCAAAAACTGCCCTGCAGCCCTGGACTCCCGCAGGCAATCCCCAGCTCAGACAGATGAACCCTCAAGGTTCCCTACACATGGCGAGCCCTCACAAGGTCCCTATGCGTGGTCAGCCCTCACAAGGTCCCTACACAGCTGGTCAGCCCTCATAAGACCACCAGGAAGTCTTGGGCTGCTGGGACTGAAGGCCTCAGAAGCTCTGAGGTATGCCCAATTCTGTTTTTCCAGAAGTATAACACTGTCCCACTAACCCTAAAATAACAACGTGTAGTTATATATATATATGACAATGTGTACCAACGTGTACACATAACAGCCCACCAAAGCTCACTGTCACTGGGACGTGCTATTGCTACCAAGTCGAGGCTCAGAAAAGAAACCTCTGAGCCAAGCACAGAAGGACTTCAGGGGTGGCCTTCTGTATATATGGGATCCACATGGAACTGACCAATTTAGAGGCCTCTGTCCTGAACACGCACATGAAGTATTAAGTAATCTTCAGGTATTTTGTTTTGAGACTGGGTCTCATACTGCAGCCTATGTGGGCATGGAACTTGCAATTCTTCTGCCTCGGCCTCTGGAGTGCCAGATTACAGGCACATGAAGGGAAAACCTTAAAGCAGGACAGGTCAGTTATATGCAAGAGCATTTTACACAAGGGAATTAATGATGCAAAGACCTAGGAATACTGAGGAGCAGGCTCTGAGGCATCCCTTGGATACTGAGTGAGGAAGTACTGAGGGACTTCCATGGGTCGACTTGACGAGAAGTTTACCAAATCCATTGGGAATACAGCTCAGTGGTAGAAAGCATACCACACATGTGTGAGGCCCTAGGTTCAACCCCCAGTACCAGAAAAGGGGGAGAGTGAATCTATTAACCAAATCAGTAGATGAGTATATAATAGAACCGATTCTCACACATCTAAAACCATGAACATCCTTCTATGAGATGGTTCTCTCCAATCTGAATAGATGGGCCCGGCCCACCAGGTTGTTCTCTGTCCCTACACTGGAAACTGCTAAAGGTGGGGTGCTTACTAGCTCCAACTGGGGAGACAGACTTTTCTACTACTTGTCTCTCAGCACACAGGACTTCCAAGGGAAGGAACCCCCAAGAATCCAACAGAGTCACATCCCCCTAGAGGCTGGGGCAGCCTAGGACAGCAGAGGTAGCAGCCAAGCCAGCAAGCCTCCCGGCCCCACCCATGCACCCTCTACCCCACCTCCCCGCAGCACCACTGCCTGCTAAAGCACTTCCAACGCCAGTACACTCATGCCCCACAAAGACCATGCCCTACCAGTAGAGGAAAGAATAGACTTGCCATGGAGCCTCCAGGAAAGGGAGCAAAGGCCCTTCCTCACAGGCTTCCTTTGTGCCAGACCCCAGGCTCAACTGCAGTGCTCCGAGAGGAATCAGGCTCCTTTCACGCAGGAACAGGGCAGGTCCCCTGCAGGCCACAGCCAGCACTGATCCCAGTCACGGGGAGTGAGCATGTACTCTGGACAAGTCTGACCTGAGTGGAATCTCAGGTGCCAAATTTTTTGCATGTGGCAGTCGAGGCTTGGTGGGGACTGGAAAGGATTTCTGGAAGGTACAGTACAGGCCCCAGTAACAGGATGGAGCTATAGAGGAGGGCAACTTCTGCAGCTGCCTTTCCTGGTTTCCAGCCATTGGAAACCTCTGGCTGGGTTCTATGTTCTGTCTCAGTAGAAGACAGAAAAGTACAGTCATCCAGGGAACACCAACCTTCCCAGCACACCTCATCCACCCAAGGTCTGGCCAAGAGGAAGCAACTGTGGGGGAAAAAAGGGAAGTCCTCTTCCACACAGAGACAACCCACTGACCCTTCCCTCTGACCACAGAAGATAAACTCGTCAGAGGAACAACCCAGAAGGGCCTTTCTGGTTGGCTCTTGAGAGCAGGTGTGGCTTCTACTCACTGGAAAGACAGCAGGAGTGACAGGAAGACACTGCAGCAAAGCAAGCCTGCCTCAGCAAGGCCAAGCCAGGTGGACAAGGCTGAGTCAGCTGGGGGCCTGGGAACCTGGAGAAGCCCAGTACCAGCCTTCCGTGTGCCAGCCTAGAGCATGAGCAAATCTGGCTGGAATCAGGAAGGGTGTCGTGGGCTCTCAGTGGTGCACAAGGTCTAGGAGGAATCTTCAGCCTTTCCCTGTCCTCCTTTCCCAATGTGATGCTATGAATGGACATGGGGGGGGCGGGGCTCTGCACTTTGCAAGTCGTGAGAGAGAGTCTCCATCTTCAACATGGCAGAATGCTGGAGTCAGAGAACTGGCTACAGGAATGCTGTGATAGCAGTATCCAGGGCTCACTACTGAGTCAGTTACAGGACATACTTCTCAAAGGGCATACCATCACCCATGCACTCTTCATTTTAAGGGAAGTGCTCAAGAATTCACCTGGCCATGACAAGATCAGTCTACAGGGTAAGGGGATCAAGCAGCAGTGTGTGTTGACGCCGCCTGTAACTCTCAAGACCCATTGGGCCACTCACTAACTGAACAGAACTGTCTTACTCTGGCCAGCCCTCTAGAGTACCTGCCCAAGGGGCACCAATATCAAGAGGTTCCAGGGACACTGCCACCTCCACATCTCTGCAAATGAGTGTGCTACCCAGGGAGGAAGGCAAGGGAAAGGCCAAGGAAGAGGAGAGGAGGAAGAGCAGGCTAGGCCACATGCAGGAGGGTCCCAGAGCCCACACATCACAAATGGCTGCTTGCTGATGCTCTGCAGTAAGCAGGCCCAAGAGGTGTAAGGTCGCATGCAGGAGCTGCTCAGGGCCACCTGAAAGTATCAGGGCACTGCTGATGGCAGCAGAGAAACTGGACCTACAGCGTTCTCTGTCCCAGAAGACCAAGAGCCTTTCCCAGTGGTGGGAAGGGACTGCAGAGCTGCACAGCGAGGACCTCAGGCTCAAAGGTCATCGCTATGTACAGTATCCAAGTGAAGGGTGAGCAATGGGCTTCTGCTTCCCTCCATCAAAGCTGGCACAAGTGACTCATGCTGACAAGATACAGCAGGCTAGCAAGGGCATGAGACAGGAGATGGATTAATAACCACAGACACATACCTTGGCATGAGGGGACTGCATTTTCTGGTACATTTCCAAGGAATAATGATGAAGCCACATTTCAACAAAAACCTGCAAAAGGACATTAACTGATCACACTGTCAACAGGTCATTATACCATTTAATGGTGAGGAAGTCTTTCCAACAAATGGTGCTGGAAACAGGCAGCCCACATGCCAAAGAAGCAAGCTGTGAGGCACCTGATCCCACACACAAGAATTAACGCAAAATGGAATGTTGGCCTATGCACAAGAGCCCAAACCACAAGACTCAGAGGAAAACACAGGGAGAAGCTTTGGCTATAACTTCTTTGAAGTGACACCAAAAAAAAAAAAAAAGACAACAGGAACGTCATCAAAAACAAGACCCTTTTACAGAGTGAAAGCAGGCCACAAAATAGGAGAACATACTCACAACCTCCCAGACCTTACCTGACAAGGAATTTCTATGTAGAATATATAAATTTAAAAACTTAACCCTATATCAAAAGGACAATGTTCCAAATAGGATAGACAAAAAGCCAATAAAACCTTAAAAGATAGTCAGCCTATTGCTAATTATTAGGTAAATCAAAATGACACTGCTCCATACCCGCTGAGTTACAGCAGCCACCCAGCCCCCGCACACACAATGGTTCACAAGTACCTACTGTTCTAGGGTATCTGCTGCCCTCTTCTAACTCAAACATGGTGTACACATACATGAAGGCAAAATACTCATACACATTAAAAAGAAAAAAAAAACCACACAAAATAAGAGACAATATTGATTTCCCATGTGAAAAACAATGGAACCCATGTACTCTACTTGGAGGGAAGGGGACGATGGCTATAAAACAGAAAACAGGCCGGGCAGTGGTGGCACATGCCTTTAATCCCAGCACTTGGGAGGCAGAGGCAGGCAGATCTCTGTGAGTTCAAGACCAGCCTGGTCTACAAAGCAAGTTCCAGGACAGCCACAGCTACACAATGAAACCCTGTCTTGAAAAACAAAACAAAACAAACAAACAAACAAACAAAAAACCCCAGAAAACAATAAGCAGAACTACCATGTGGCCTCACAATGCTATTTCTAGATACATTATATTCTAAAGATCTAAAAGCAGGGGGCTGGAGAGATGGCTCAGTGGTTATGAGCACTTGCTGCTCTTCCAGAGGACCCATGTTCAGTTCAGTTCCCAGCATCCACATAGCAGTTCAGATCTAAAACTCTCTTCTGACCTCTGTACTTAAATAATACATATCCATACATATACACATAAATAAAAGTAAAGCTAAATAAATCTAAAAGTAGATAACTAAACATCAACATTCACAGCAGGCTAATATTCCCAATAGCTAGCTAAAAAGGAGACATAACCCAAGTGTCTACAGACAGATAAATGGATATAGTCATCTAACAGAGTACTACTTGACCATTAAAAATGAGAGATTTTGTTTATTAGCTTTAGAGACAAGGTCTTATAGGCTGGCCTTGAACTTAAGATCCTTCTGTCTCAGCTCCTGAAGTCAGGGATCACCAGGATGAGACACTACGTCCAGTAAAAGGTAGGAAATTCTGATCATGCTACGAGAATGAACCCTGAGAACATTACGCTAAATAAAGCAAATCAGTCACAAAAACATTCCACATAATCTAGATAAATTCTCTAAAAATGAGGTTCTAGAGTAGTCAGATAGTAGAGACAAAAGCAAAACAGTATTTCCTGGAGCTAGAAGGAAAGGGAAACGAAGAACAGCAATGAAGGGTTAGTTCCTTTTTCAAGACAAAATGTGGTTTTACCCCATCCCTAAAAGGACGCATTAGGGAGCATTGTGGAATGTGGGCTAAAGGATTTTAAGAGCCAGAGGCCAGGAAGAGCTGGAGTCGTCTGGACACAAGACCACTGTACTCAAAAGCTCACAGCTGCTGGGGTTGCCCACACAAGGTTAGCATGGAAGAAGAAACTCACATGCTCCTGCCCTAACTGATGACTTCTGGGAGGGGGGGAGCGGGGCGGGGGTTCTTTGATAATGTAGCTCCCTGTAGGTTGACTGAACTCCAGGGGAAGCCCTATACTCATGAGTACATGGGCAGCACAGACTGGATTCAGTGAGTTACAAAAGCAAAAAAGGAAGGGAGGGGAAGGAAAAGCAAGCATGGGAAGTTGGGAGAAGTAAGGGAATGGGGGATTGGATCTGGGAGGAGTAGTGTGGATTAGTGTGATCCAAATATACTGTATGCATATATGGAATTCTCAAAAAATTAGTCAAAATTAGAGATTTATGCCGTTTGGAAGGGCTCAGCAGTTAAGAGTACTTGCTATTCTTGCAATGGTTCAGTTCCCAGCACCCACATGGTGCTTACAACCATTTGTAACTCCTTTCTAGATAATCTGATGCCCTCTCCTGGTCTATGTGGGCAACTGCATGCACATGGTAAACATAAACTCCACAGGCGCATGCTACATGCATGAATGCACGCACACGCATGCATACATAAATGCATGTACACATACATTTTTAAAAAGTGTATCACATGCACAACAATCAAATGTACTTAATACTACTTAAAAATGGTTAAGATGTACTTAAGAGGCTGAGGTACATGGACATAAAGTTCTAAGCCAGCCTGGATTACATAGAAAGTGTCTCAAAAAACTAAACAGAAAAAAGATGTTAAAATTCATGTTATATGTACTTTCCTACAATTAATTTTTTTATAAAAAAATAAAGAGAATTGTTGCTCTGGTTCAGGAAACAGAATCCACCTCTTTTGTAAGCTTTGCTTTCATCATCTGTCCTCATGGCAGAGGACACAGAGCCCACATCCATGAGCCATCTGCACCAACACAAACTCCTCTGGGAACACTGATGACAATGACCTCCTGGGGCAACTCTGAAAATAAGCAGATTTCTAAAAGCACAGCACCCATATTCTAGTGGTACACAGTTGGGGACTGAATTCCAGCCTTCCCAGTGCTGCTCTGTTAACCACATGAGCCCCAGAATCCAGCCCTGGAACAAGCTAATTTTCTCCAGACACTGGGACATGGAAGAGGGCAGGGCCACTCACTGAGCCCCTGAGGGACTCTGTCCTTCCACTCGCATCTCCTGCTCAATGGCTGGGAGCTCACTGCTGACCAAGATGGAGGTTGTGAGGCCCTCATCATATAACATCATACAGAAATGTCTGCAGCAGGACCTAATTAACACTCAGCATATGGTGATCACAGGAAACCAACACCACAGCACAGAGTGTCACAGGGAACAAGGTAGGGCACATGGAACATGTACATAGATGGATCCATTGGAAACTAGATGGTAGGTGAATATGTCCTTGTGAGGAAAACAGTACTGTGGACAAGGGAATCTGGGACAGAAAATACTGTCTATGACATTTAGCTTACAAGAGTACATCAGTTTCTCTTCATTGCTTTCAAACTGCCATTTAGACTCAGCCTCCAGATGACTAGGTGTCTTTGGGATTCTGCCCCATATGGTGGAAGGTGTTAACTAGCCGCTTGTTCTGAAAGAAAAGCAGGGACTGGCTGCCTTTGTTTTTACCTGGAGCAGAGTTTCTGACCGCCAGATCTCATGGGATGCAGGGTCTGCATTCACAGATGTCTGATGAGAGATGTGTCGCTTCAAGAGGCTGGTGTGGAGACCATAGGAGGCAAAGGGCATGGCTGGGGTCCTAACAGGAGATACAGAAACAATAGTAGGTTAGAGAACCCTGCTGACACCAAAATCAATGATACCAATAGTCACCTACAACATATTGAATCACAGGGCCACAAGGCCCATACTGATACACTTAACACACTTACTATAAACTGTCTACTTGGCAAATGGGATGCTAAAAAAAGGGATGACATCAGAAATTCACAACTTATGATACGTTTTATTAATAACTGTGTAACTGAGAATAGGAGATGCTAAAATAAAGAATTTGACATTCTTATCCACACAGTCCTTGATCCAGGTACAGAGTATAGATTTGAATTTACAGTAGAAAAACCTGGTTAACAACCTTTTAAGTACAATGACTAAGAACCTATCACCACTAATGGAGCACAGCAACAGCAAAGATCTGATAGGACACTGGGAAGAACTTGTTATTCCTACTGTGGTACTCCTGCTCACTAGGCCCAAGTTGGGCCTAGGCATGTGCAGATACCCAAGGAAGGGAATACCAACACCCAGTCTGCCAAACACACCTAGGAACCTCTGCCACAGTCAGGAAGCACAGGAGGAGTGAGGGGCAAAGGGCTACCGAGATGACTTCTGTCCTAGTTAGTATTTTGTCAACTTGACACAAGCTAGAGTCATCTGGGAAGAGGAAACTTAATTGAAAAAGTGGCACCAAACTGTCGGCAGCAAGTCTGTCACGTATCTTCTTGTTTAATAGCTGATACAGGAGGCTCAGCCCAAAGAGGGTGGGGGCAGGGCCACCTCTGCATAAGTGGTCCTGAGTTGCTTTAGAAAGCAGGCTGAGCAAGCCACATAAGGAGCAAGTTAGTACAAAGTGTTCTTCGATGGCTTCCACTTTAGTTCCTGCCCTGACTTCCCTCAGTGATGGAGATGAAATAGACCCTTTCTTCCCTACATTGCTCTGTCTGTATCACAGCAATAGAAACCCAAGACAACTAACTGCACAATGAGCCGCTGGCAAGTACCAGACTCTAGCCAGCAGACATGGCTGGGGTAGCTGGTAGTGAACACCAAATAGGCTCTCAAGATTTGATGAGGGAATTTGGTAGTAAACTAGCACCCCAAGGTGAACAGATATACTGTGCTCAATCAAGAAGAATGTGATGGCCTCTAGGAAACACAATGGAATACCAAATGGTCCAGGAAAGCAAGGCATATTTGTAACCCCAACATTCAGGAGGTGGAAACAAGAGGATCATGAATTTGAAGGCAGTCTAGGTTACACAGTGTGAGTGGCTGGACAAAAGAAAACAAACAACCATACATTCTTTACAAACAGAGCCATAACTGTGTCAGCCATAATTTGGAAATCTGGGTTAAAAAGCTTATGAAAGTTCTTTCTGGCAATTTTTCTTTAAGTGTGATATTACTTCAAAATGAAAAGTTAAAGCAAGCAGCAAAGTAGGCCCAGGCAATCTTTTAGCCCCCGAAATTCCACCTTGGAGAGGGTGGGAATTTACTAGACCTTCATGCTCTCCTCCCCAGCTACAGAACTACCAGGGATCACGGTCAGGTCACTAGCCATCACCACCTCCACAGCCTCATCTCCCAGGTCTACCTTTGAGGGCATCTGCCCACATAGTGAGTTTGAGATGAAGGTATGCCTGGCATGCACATACCATCAGAGATAGGCTGGACCAGAGCCTGCATCAGTCCCTGCCTACAGACTCCTAGAGCAGGCAGTGGGTCGGTGAGGGGAGGGAGCAGAGAAGCTCAGACAGCTCCTGCTGGGGCAGAAAGGTTTCTAAGGAGAAGGACCAAGAGGCTCAGGGCTAAGGGCCCATTAAAACCTTAGAAAAAGTGGCTGGAGAGGTCCCAAACCACTCTCAAACTGCAGCAATAGCACACTTCCAACTGTGCAGTACAGCAGCAGGCTTAGCATGTGGTCTGGCACAAAAGCTGTCGTCCCAGGCTCTCCCACTGACCCACTGACTTATACGATCATCTCTTCTGAAGACAAGACAGCCTTTTGCCCTCCACTCGACTCATTGCTTTGGTAGGACTCAGACCCTATCTGCAGTGAGGGCCACTCTATGGCAAGGCCTTGTCAATGAGGTCAGAGACAAGTCTTAACCCCCCGTCTTTGTCAGGACAAGGGAAGTTGAGAATGGGACCCCAGAAAGATTGGGGAGCCTTGGACAGAGATACCAATACTTAACAGGGCAATTCTGGGGCAATGCCATTAATGAGGCCCCACTCCCAGTAGAAGGACCAGATCTTAATAGTCAAGGCAGCCTTACCTGGGAGCTGGTGAGGGGCTGGACCCCCCTGGGCTGGAGGAGAGTGGTGGAGGCACACTGCCTTCAGTGGGCAGGAACCACGACAGGTACCTGTCCACCAGGATGAAATAGGCACAGTCTGAAGTACGAACATGGAGGGACATAGGCATTGGCTAGAAAACCAAAATTGTTATTAGCACTGGCCATTACAAGGACATCCATGGCCAAGCCCTGTCCTTCACTGTGGGGTCTGTACAAGCCACATGCAGAGGTATCCCTTCCCTTCTGTACCTTTTGAGAGATGAGGCTCAGAGCAAAGAAGAACATATAGTATTCAAATGGATCTGATGACAGTGTCAAGGGACAAATATAGAGGTAATGGGCCGCCTTCAACCTCCCACACCTTGGGCTACCAAAGGATACTGAGGGCCAGGTTCAAGCCAATGCCTCCAGTAGGGGGAAACTGGACCTTGTTGTGGTAGAGAGGACTGTCGGGGAGGACATTCTCCTGGATGGATGCCTTCACAGGGCCCTGCAAAGAGAGGCAGGTTGGTGGGCAGTCTACCAGCACAATGCCCTCCAGCCTTGGAGAGTTGCTGAGGCACACACAGATCCTGCTTTGCGGGTACAGGGTCTGACCTCTGGGCAGGGCTGGCTTTAGAATTTTTCCTCTTGTCCTCAGAAAGCTTCACACCAGGGTAAGAACTGGGTGTCTTTTGAGGCCTACCTCCTTGTTTCTCATACCTCCTGAGCATCACACTGCAACCTTCCCTGAAGGTCTGGAGACTCAGAAGAACAGAGCAATGCAGTCACATGGGCCTGTCTGCTGCTCAGGCCACAGTATGATGCAGTCTCCACCATGAGTTTTTTAAAATGCCACCACTGGAACTTCTAAGCTGTGATGCCTCTCCAGCCCTGAGGGGCCCTCCCTGCCACTCAAAGCACAGCCACCCATCTGAGCACGCCGCTCCCGGTGCTGCTCACCACCACGCTTACTCACAGGAAGGCAGGAGACAGGAAAGTCAAAGTTATAGTCTTCAGCTTGAAGCTTATAAACCAACTTCATCATGGGGCCACTGAATATAAAATTTAAAAAAGGGGCCTGTTAACATGAGGAAGTATTCGGCCCTTCTCAAGCAGGAAACCTACCTACCTTGGGTCTAGAAATTCCATTGCTATGCTGTACTCCACAGGGTTCACACGCCCCTGGAGGCATCGGAGATTCCAACCAACAAGGACACCATCCAGGCTGCCAAAGATGCTCTCCACCAGCCATGGGAAGATGGCATGCAATTCCTGAAATAGTGCACAGTGAGGCAGCTGGCATGCTCACTGAGGACCAGTGTCGATGCCTGTCTCTGTTCCAGTTTGCACCATCACTACCTGCCTGAGGTCACTCTCATAAGACCCACAGACGCTCTGCTGCAGCAGGGAGGAGTAGCTGTGAATTCTTCCACTGGCGTCACATGACACCCCAACCTTAGATTTGGGTCAATTAAGTCAGCCTTTGACTGAAATATTCTTTACAATTTATTTTTATTATTCTAAAAGTTATGTGTATATGTGCATGGGTATGTGTACAAGAGTGCAGGTGTCTGTGGAGGCCAGAAGCTGGCATCAGAGATCCTGGAGGCAGAGTTGCGGATAGTTACAGCTGCCTGCATGGTTACTGGAGACTGAACCTGGGCTTCTCTGAAAGAGCAGCAAGTGCTCTTAAGCACTGAGCCATCTCTCTAGCCTCTCTCACCCCCTCCACCAATGTTTTAGTTTTGTTTTAAGACAGAGTCTCGCTATGTACTAGGATGGCAACAAGAACAAACAAACTCTAATGGGGACAGAGAACGCTTAGTCAGTAAAAGGTGAGTTGCACAAGCCTAAAGACCTGAGTTTGATCCCCAGCACTCACACAAAAATAGAAGTGTAGTGGCATATGCTAATAATCCCAGTGCTGAGGAGCCAGACAGGAGAATCCCTGGGGCTTGCTGGCCACCCACCCACTGAGCCTAAACAGCAAGGCCCAGGTCCCAAACAAGGTAGACAGCAGCTGAGGAACAATACCTGAGGCTGCACACACACACAAACACCATTCCCTAAAACCCTTCTCATCTTAACAGACATCTACTAAGAAGGAAAGAAATACTTTTTAAAAAAAACAAAAATCAAATCACTGAAACATAACAACAGTATTAATTTGTTGCTCAGGCCAACTTCTTGGGCTCAACAATTTCAAGCATATATTAAATACACATTCTCAAAGTATTTATATCAGAGGTTCTCAATCTTAGTACCATGGACATTTGGGACTAGATACTTTGTTGTTTTTCAGACAGGGTCTCATGTAACCAAGGTGGGCCTTGAACTTGCTGTGTAGCCTGGCTTTGAACTCCTGATCCCCCTGTCTTCCACGTGCCAGGACTACAGTGTGCATTACTATACCAGGCTTTAGGCTGGATACTCTGTTGTTGCAGGGAGCTGTCCTGTGTACTGTAGGATGTTTCTAGCATTTCTGGCTTCTACCCACTACAGACACATTAAGGAGATACCCAAAGGGACCTGCAGGCAAAGCTGTACCTTGGCTGGAAAATCTTCAATGACTTTCACCAAGTCTTGGCAACGCTGTGCAAAGGGCTTATTCACAGAATCGGCTTTCAGGCTTGCCTAGAAGACAATGTGAGAGAATCGTAAACAGACTTACTACAGTTTGTGTCTAATCAAAAGGGAAACACACGTGTTGGCTCCAGCACTTGGCGCATCAGGGGCTGTATGTGTCAGAGCCACTGCGAGCTTCTTTCTAGAAGACACGATAATTCTACCACCTTTAGACCAGAGATTCTCAGGTGCTCCCTCAGGCAGCCTGTTACTTCAGAAAGTGGCATTATCAAAAGAAAACTGACTCCCACTGGCCCACAAGTAGGGGGTCAGCATTAGGATCAGTCCCACAGTCAGGACAGGACTCCTATTGTATGGGTGATACACAGGAGATGCAAACTTTCCACCTCTTCAACCACCCATGATTGCACCACTGTGATCATCAGTCAGAATGGCCAAATGCAGAGAACAGAACACTTCTTTCTCTCTCCCTCTCTTCCCCTTTCCTCTCCCCACCCCCCCACAGCCGCTCTCTCTCTCCTTTTGGTTTTTTTAAGGCAAGGTTTCTCGTATAGCCCTGGCTGTCCTGGAACTCACACTATAGGCCAGGCTGTTCTTGAACTCACAAAGATCTGCCTGCCTCTGCCTCCTGAGCGCTAGGATTAAAGACGTGCGCCACCCACCCAGCCACCTGTTTTCTCTTAACCAGTGGATAGCAACTTACTGGAGTCACCACCTTAAAAAAAAGAAGGCAATGATGTAATTATATTATAAACTCAAAAAAAATTAAAGTAATTAATTTGGAACTACAGATGCCTCTGCCAATTCAATATTCATTAAGACAACAAATAAGCCAGCAAAACACTCAGGACAGAAGCCAAGGAGATCTACTGAGGTCACGGGCTATGGGGACAACACACTGACTCCATGGAGATCTACTGAGGTCACGGGCTATGGGGACAACACACTGACTCCATGGAGATCTACTGAGGTCACGGGCTATGGGGACAACACACTGACTCCATGGAGATCTACTGAGGTCACGGGCTATGGGGACAACACACTGACTCCATGGAGAAGTGGCCTCTGGGTAAACACACTAAGATCAGGAGGTGCTAGACTTTCAACAAGCAGGCTTGGACCCAGGCTATCTAATGTCCTGACCACCTCCAAATAAGGGACTGCATGGGGCCTGTCTCAGAGAGGCAAATCTGACTGTTATGGCCATGGGCCAAGCCAGTTGGCTCCAAGGTCTACACTAAAGAATAATATTACTTTTTTTCCTTTTTTTTTTTTCTTTGAGACAAGGTTTCTCCATGTGACTGCCCTAGCTGTCCTGGAACTCACTCTGTAGCCCAGGCTGGCCTGAAACTCACAGAGATCCGACTGCCTCTGCCTCCTGAGTGCTCGAATTCAAGGTGTGCACCACCACTGCCCAGCAGAATAGTGTTATTTTTTTTTAAGGAAAGAAAAAAAAAGTCAGGTATGGTGGCTCACGCCTTGAATCTCAGCACTCCAGAGGCAGAGGCAGGTGGATCTCTGAGTTTGAGGGCAGCCTGGTCTACAAAATGAGTTACAGGACAGCCAAGGCTACACAGAGAACAGAGAAACCCTGTCTCAAAAGGAAAAAAAAAAGTTCATAAAACATACCTTCTGGGAAATGAAATGAAGAATCTTCATCACTCATATCTGTCTCACATTCTGCTTTCCCAGCTTCATATTCTAATAAATAAAGCCCTAACAGGCAGTAGTGTCCATCTATCTTTCACCGATAATAATTATTAGAACACTTTGCATATACATAGAGCTTATGCATCATGACCACTCAAATATAGATTCTCACTCTGCGAACTAAGGAAAATAACATTTGAATCAACTCTTGTTTTGGTTATATTTTTAAGATTTATTTATTTATTATGTATACAGAGTTCTGCCTGCATGTATGCCCGCACACCAGAAGAGGGCAGCAGATCTCATTACAGATGGTTGTGAGCCACCATGTGGTAGCTGGGAATTGAACTCAGGACCTCTGGAAGAGCAGCCAGTGCCCTTAACCTCTGAGCCATCTCTCCAGCCCCGTTTTTGTTTTCAGATGACTTTTCATTGTATAGCTCTGGCTGACTTGGAACTCACAATGTAGCCCAGGCTGCCTCAAACTCTTTACAATCTTTCAGTCTCGGCCTCCCCATAACTGGCTGAATCAACTAACTTAGTGAATAAGAAAATTAGAGTTCAGGGATTGAATGTATGTAATATCCTGAACTAAGTGAAAGCATAGTAAGTATTCTAACACTGATTTTCGTATTGTTTCCTATTTAAAAAAAAATCTAGTAGAGAGATTTTCAAATCAGCTGAGTATGGTGGGACACGCTCACAACAATCCCAGCACTTGGTGAAACAAGGCAGGACTAGAATTCAAGAAGCCTGCACAGCCAGGTGTGGTAGTGCACACCTTTAATCCCAGCACTCATGAGGCAGAGGCAGTCGAATCTCTGTGAGCTCAAAGTCAATCTGGTCTACACAGCAAGTTCCATAACAGTCAGAGTTACATAAAGAGACCCTGTCTCAAAAAACAAACAAACAGAGGGCAGCAGGGCTCTATAGCAAGATTCTTTGTCCCCTAAAACTGAGTCCTTCAAATCAGAAGAAAGAAGTCCTAAGTCCCTTTGCTATAGAACCACCTCCAGCAACTCTCCCAAAGGTAGCTGACACTTACCAGGAGAAAGCTGGGCTGTTGCAGGTGAGGGAATGCCATAGCAGCCTGTGGGAAGTCAGCAATGGCCGTGCTAGGGAACCACTGTGGAAAAGCAAAGACAAAACCTCTGCATCTTCTACACAACAGATTAGACAATTTCACAGTGCCCAGGAGAGCAGGTGCCGAGCTTGTCACAAATCACACCACATATTCCTCTGACTTCTAAAATGCAGCGCTCATACAGACCACAGCTTCGGAGGTGCACCGCGTGGTTATGCTTATACAGCACTTGCTAGATGCCAGGACCGGCTTTCAGAGCCTCCCATTTGTTTCCTTATCTAATTACAGCGACAGGCAGAACATCTCCCAAGATTGTTTCTTGCTTGGCTACTCAAACACCCCTCTAATCACTGTTGTAAAGAGAGTTTAAAGAACCAACTGAAGTACAATGTCGGTGGACACAAAGCAGAGTTCAGCTAGAAATCAAGATCTCGAAGGAACTGGATTCTGAGAGCCACTTGAGAAAGCTTGGAAGCAGATTCCTCCCCGAGCCTGCAGATCAGAGCAGATCTTGGTTTGGCCCCTCTAATGTCCTAAGCAGATACCTCACTTAAGTTGGCTTGGACTTGTGACTTTGTAACTAAGAGAAAGCAAATGCAAAAGGTGCTAAGTTAGGAAGGACAGAAAGTCCAGCTTCACATAACCTCTTGAGGCGGACACAAATAAGGAAGCAGGAAGAACACAGCAAAAACTTTCTTGACACCCAACCAGTAAGCAGCAGAGTCAAGACTCAGGTAAACTCCTTACAAATCTCTTATTTAAAGAGAAGGGCAAAGCATATAACGTGGTCTTTGTAACAAATGAAGAGCAAGTTCTAGGAAGGAAACCTTTGAAATGGCCACTAAAAATTAGGAATAGCTCTGCAGCTTCCTATCTCTCTGTCCACCACGGTCAGAAACACTAAGTAATCATAGTCAAAAAGAATAGAGAAGAAACCTGCATTCCACTGATGGACTAGTGAGATCTTTCCCCCACAGCTCTGCCCACTATAGGAATAAAGATGCCAAGGTGGCAACTGGCAGTCTGTGAGGAGAGAAGTTGAGCGGCAGGAGCTGAAGGAAGCTGTGGTTTTGAGGAGACCACCAATCTATGCCATTTGGCAAGACAATCACTTCCCAGGTTTTTCCAATTCTTAAACTATCGGTTTTAGTATTAAGGAAAACTTAAAATGTCTCAGTCCTGACCAAAATTACAAACTACTCCAAAATGATCAGGGCAGCACAAAACTGTGGAGTATTTGATAAGGACAGAGCTCTAGAGGAGACAAGTAACTCTCTCCTCACAGAAAGCAGGCAGCTGAAAGGGAAGGCCAGAGATGTCAAAAGTGGGTCTTTCCACGGCTTTTTCAACGATTCTTACCCACTTGATTTTAGACCCTGTTAGCCACGCCCCGTGCCACTGCACAGGCAGTGTCAAAGGCATTCGCTTCACTTGACCCCTTAATACCCACTTTCTTCAGGCGCTGCTTCCAACTCTGTTTTGAAGTTTCTAACGATTGCGAGCCAACGCTCTCAGGCCAAGATTATCGCGCCACAGCCAAGGCCTCCTTTGGCTACTCTATGAGAAGCTGCGGCTTGCCCCATTTGTTGATCGCGAAGTTTCGAGACTACCCTATTACAGAGGAGGAATCCGAGGCTCGGAAAAGTCAGAAGGTAGAGAACCTAGACCCACACCGAGTTCTACGACCAACACCACTAGCTAAGCCCAAGGTTCAGTTTTCACTCCAAGTCCTCTTTCCCTCAACTCCCGCATCAAGCGTCCATCGAGCCCCTACCGGGACTGGCTGTGAGGGCCACGCAGGAAGGCGGCAGAAAGGCATGGCCCCTGAGGTGGCGTGAGCGTGCAGTTGGGCCCTCCGCTCCCCGCCGGCCCCACTCAGGAGGAGCTGCCGGGAGCCCCGTAGTCCCACGGCTCGAGGAGGAACCGAGCCGGCCTCGGCGGGGACTCGAGGAAACCGCACGGTACGGGGCTGCCTCACGCGCGGCTTCCACCACTCACCTGCCGTGCTGATCGCACAAATCTCGAGCTTCTCAAAAGATGGAAGCCGCCATTCGGCCACTCGGCGCCGAAATGTCGTCATCAAGCTGCGCCGGGAACCACGCCCCCTTGGTTTGGCGGGAATCAAAGAGGATCAGCCTAAGGTCTGAAATTCAGAGGAATGCAAAAGAATACATTTCAAGAAAAATAGATATAGGCAAGAATTTTTTACGCATGACTTCACTGGCACAGAAACATCCCGGAGAATTAAAAATGGGACTACATGCAATTAAAAGGTTTATACAAAAGAAACAGAGTAGAGAGAACAGTCAGCCTAAAGAATGGGAGAAAATCTTTCCCAGCTGTACTTAAGGGCAGAGGGTGACGTTAATATCTACTATCCAAAATGAACTACGACAATTAAGCACCCAAATACCAATAAACAAATAGAAACAGACAGTTTCCTCCAAAGAAACAGGGCTGGAGAAGTGGCGTTCAAAGGACGTGAGCTATGAAACTAGAAAGATGATGTCAAGAGAAGAGGATGGAGGAACAGGAGGACACACGTGACATGAAAGAGGCGTGGAAAGGTGCAAGGGGGGGGAATGTGAAGAGTAGGAAGGTGAACAACAACAACAAAAGCCATTTACAAAATCCTCTCACTTTACAAGCTAATTAAAAATTTAAAAAGCCATTGTTAGAGCCCTTAAGGAGTGCTTCAAGTAGGGAACCTACACAAAATAGATAATTACATGTAATCATGAATTCTGTCATCCAGCAGGCATTTCCCAAGATCCAGTATATGCCAGGCACGGTTCTGGGTGCTGCTTTCCACCGTACTATCCCCATGCCTAAGACACTGCCCCATGCACACTAGGCACTCAGTACAAGTCAAACAATCAACTATGAAAAGATTCCTCCCAACCGTACCCCCGCCCTCCATGCTGAAGCTGCCTGTCTCAGACCTGTGGAGCAGCCTGGGCCACCAGAAGCCAGAGGGATGGAGGGGTGGGCAAGTGAGGGGGTGTATGAGTGTCTGTCTGTCTGGGCACCACGTTGACATCACCTGGTGACAAAGAAGGGCAGAAGAGAGCATTAGATCCCCTGAGACTGGAGTTACAGACAGCTGTAAACTGCCATGTGGTGCTAGGAATTGAACCCCTGTCCTTTGGAAGAAGAGCCAGTGCTCTTAACTGCTGAGCCATCTCTTCAGTTTCATCCAGCCGCCCCCCCACACTTAGATGTTTATGAGTGTTTTGTCTGCATGTATGTCTGTGTACCATGTGCAAGCCTGGTGCTGGCAGAGGCCAGAAGAGGGCTTTGGACCTCCTAAGACTAGAGAGTCTTAGGAGTGAGTCGATGCTGTTCTTTTGCCGCGGGTAGAGAAAAGACACAAGACACAAACGAACCCGCGCAGGAGTTTATTAGGAGGGGTGTGCTCACGGGCCGAGGAAAACGTGAGAGAGAGAGAGAGAGAGAGAGAGAGAGAGAGAGAGAGAGAGAGAGAGAGAGAGAGAGAGAGAGAGAGAGAGAAAATGGCGCAACTGGCTTTTAAAGGCTGCCTTGCACATGCGCAGAGATGAATTGCATAGGTGCGTCAGACGCTGGTGACGACACACGCCTTGCACATGCGTAGGTACGCTGTGACGCAAATGGCAGGCGACCCATGCCTTGCACATGCGCACAGGGGTGGGGGTAGCCACGCATGCGCACACATGGGTCACGCCCCCAAGAGGCTTCCTTTTGGACCCAGGGGTGTATGGGTGGCCAGATGACTACAGTCGATATGTTCATTTTTTATTGTTGAGCCATCTCTCCGGTTTCCTTCCTTCCTTCCTTCCTTCCTTCCTTTTTTTGACACAGGACCTAGAACTCAGAAGACCCTGGCCTCTGCCTTCTGAGTACTTGGACTGAAGGCATGTACCACCATGCCCAACTAAGCCTTCCATTTCTAATCTTTTCTAGCATGCCCCTTCAATGAAGAAGCTTTCCAAATAGCAGATTTGGTGATGGTGTGGGGGAAAGGAAACCCCTGACTTTTTTAACTAAAAAAATTTTTTAAAAGACACATTTATGTAGTGTGTGTGTGCATGTGTGTATGTGTGAGTATGTGGGCCATGCAGTATGTATATGAGGAAGTCAAAGTTAACGGACAGTTTCTGGGAGTTGGTTCTCAATTTTCCTTTTAGAATTAACTCAGAGAGCTGGGCAGTGGTGGCACACGCCTTTAATCCCAGCACTCAGGAGGCAGAGGCCAGCCTGGTCTACAAGAGCTAGTTCCAGGACAAGCTCTAAAACTACATCAAAACCCTGTCTTGAAAAAAAAAAAACTCAGAGACCTTTTCCACATAAGATTTAATTTTTTACTCTGTTTGTGTGATAAGAAGATCTAGTCTAAGATAGTATTTTCCCTCTTCATTAAAATTCCTATGGGGAATATTTGGAGGGTAATATGACCAGAATGCAGTTAAGATTCAGATCCACAGGACTCACATGTACCTTCTATAATTTCTCTTCAATCAAAGTCAATTCTCTTTCAGCTTCAGTTGATAATTTCCTGGGACTATCTAAGTCCTTTTCACCATCTAAGGTTTTGTTTAAATTAATCAGTTAATCAGTGCACTGTAGATGGGAAATGTCTCCTAGCAATCTTTGAAAATCATTTAAAGTCTGCAATCTATCTGTCCTAATTTGCACCTTTTGAGGTCTAATTTTTTTTAAATAAAGAGCTCTCCAGGCATATATTTTGGTTATATATTGTTCTTTTTTTTAAAGATTTATTTATGTTATGTATATAAGTGCTTTATCTGCATGTACACCTTTAAGACAGAGGAGAGCATCAGATTCTACTAGAGATGGTTGTGAGCCACCATGTGGGTTCTGGGAATTGAACTCAGGACCTCTGGAAGAGCAGCCAGTGCTCTTAACCACTGAGCCATCTCTCCAGCCCGAGGTCTAATTTTTTATGAACTTATTTTATAGCCTCCACTTGTATTTTTTCAGGAGCAATTTGTAATCCTCAACAAAGCAAACTTTTCTTTACTTCTTCAAACATTCTTTCTGAAGTATCTACATTTGAATCAGGTAGTAAAATGTCCATGTAATGGTAAACTATATATTGAGGAAATTGCTTACATATCATGTCTAATGGTTGCCGTACAAAATATTGGCACAAGGTGGGGATATGTAACACTCCCTATAGGAGAATCTTCCATTGATATCTCATAGTGGGCTGAGAATTATTATAAGTAGGCACTGTGAAGGCAAATTTTTCTGTCCTTTTCTTGTAAAGGTATAGTGGAGAAACAATCTTTTAAATCAATAACTATAAGAGATCATCCTTTAGGCAATAAATAAGGCAAAGAAATTCCAGACTGTAGAGAGTCCATTGGCTGAATCACCTTGTTAATAGCTCTTAGATCTGTTACATTCTCCATTTTTCCAGATTTCTTTTTCACAACAAATACAGGAGAATTCCAAGGGCTGGTTGATTTTCAATATGCTAAGCATTTAGTTACTTCTGTACCACCTCTTCTATGGCCTGCAGTTTCTCTGTTGTTAAAAGCCATTGTGCAACCCACACAGGTTTGTCTGTCAACCATTTTAAAGGCTGTTGGTGCCTTTGGAAGATCAGGAGCTTTTGTGCCCTGTTCTTGTATGACCTGAATGTTTGGTGACTGTTCTTTATAATATCTTGTAAATTTTTTGCAGAAATATATTAATTATGGTTTGTTTCTAAGATTGGGGGAATGTTAATCTGAGTATTCCATTTCTGTAACAAATCATGTCCCCACAAATTCATTGCTATGTTAGCAACATATAACTTTATTATTCCTCTCTGTCCTTCCACACCTATACATTCAACGCATCTCATGCTCTGTTTTACCTGAGATAAAGTTCCATTCCCTAAAAGCTGGACATTTACCTTCTGAAGAGGCCAATTTGGATGTCAAGAGTCTGATAAAATTATTGTTACATCCGCAACTATGTCTACCAGACCTTCAATGACAACACCATTTTTCATATTTATAATTTTGGTCTTTGTTCATTTATAGAAATTTGCCAAAATACTCACCTTATAGTTTCTTCTGATTTTTTTGTTCTATCCTTTATAGCTGTTCTATTATCCAGAACAGTATGTTTTTTTAAATAGGCCTTAGGTTCTTTAATTTCTGTGAACCAGATTTGACATAGGGGCCTGCAAGAGGTCCCTCAAGGAGCTTCCTGATGGCAAGGATTACCTTGAAAGTCTCTTGTTGATCTATACTCATTAGTCCAATGCCTGCCTTTGCCACACCTTCCACATTATCCAGAAAGGAGGGGTGTTCTGTTTGGATTATGCTTTAAAAAAACATTGTTTATAGGAATGCCCTATCTACAATCCCTTTTAAGGTGACTTTATTTGCCACAATTATAATACTTGACATTTTGATTTTTCTTCCAACCTCTGTAAATCACCTTTTCTATCTGTGCATCATCATGGTTATGAGATTCAATATTAATTGTATCTCAAATCCATTCCTCCAGAGGTATTGACCTTTCCTTTAATGGCCAAATTATTCTTTTGCATTGAGAATTAGCATTTTCAAAAACCAGAGATTCAATTATTATTTGCCTAGCTTCTGAATTTAGTATTATTCTATTTACTGTTGATGTCAATCTTTGTAAGAAAACTGTGAAGGTTTTCTTTTGGGCCTTGTATGACTTTAGATTCAGTCTTCTTTCCTACTTCTTCAGTTCTGTCCCAAGCATTCAAAGTTGCTGTATGGCATAAAGCCAGGATGTGACCATTAATATAGGGATGCCTTTCTATAGGAGCATAATCTCCTACTCCAAGAATTTGGGAGATTTCTATACTTCTAGCTTTACTCCATTGTTCAATAGTCTTAGCCTCCTCTCTGAACCAGGTTCTCCATTGTAATTGTGGACCAGGCTGTAAAATACCTTTAACCAAGTCTATCCAGTCTTTAGGGATAACTGTATTACAAACTGATAGTAAGTTTAACATTTGCTTCACAAAAGGTGAATGCATGTCATGTGAGACTATCGCTTCCTTGAATCTCCTTAAATCTAACATTGGCACAGGAGTCCATTCAGACCTTATGGTAACTCTATCATTTGGCAATTCCTGTAAGGTTACTGGATGTATTAAGGTTTGTTGTTTGAAAACCTTAGGCTGTTCCTTTCTCACCTTATAATGCAACACTAAAATTGGTTCTCCATTAAATTCCTCTGTCTGGGCCTGTATTTTGGCACTCATACCAAACACCTTTTTAAGAGGTAAGCCAAGAATTATCAAAACAACAACAAGGATTATCAAAATGATAATTAACAGTATATCAATCCCGGTTAAGTTGACTATCCCTTCATTTAGTTGTTCCATTTTTAAATCACGCATTACATAATCATACAGAGACCTAACTTTCTCTATTGTGTCTTCCATTCTTTAACATGGGAAAAAACTCTTCCTTAAAGAATTCCCAATTTTCTCACCAAGTCTGTCACTGATGATGATGAATGTGTGAGGCTTATTGCTGCTACATAGATCAGTAAAAGCCTGACTGGATTTCAACCTAGTTTGACAGCATCCTTAGAAGGGGGTTTAGGAAAAGCCTGACAGAAGAAAAGAAAAAACAACCTAGCCGGCAGGATGGTGACTCTGGCTGCGTGTAGCTCTGCGTGTAGTCACTATGCCAGTGACTGTAAAGCCATAAGCAAACAACTTTCTCATGAATTCATACCCCAAAAACTGGGTACCAGATGTATAATAAATATAACCCAGAGACAGACACTGGGGTTCAAGCTGAAAGATCAGAGAAGCAAAACAGCCAGCCACTAGCTCTTACCTCTCCCTCAGGCCAAAATGGACAATTGTACCTCTATGAATCCTCAGACTGAGACTGAGACCTGTCTTCTCTAATGCTGGGATTATTTTATAGTCCTCTCTAATGCTGGGATTAAAGACATGCACCACCACTGCCTGGCCTCTATGGCTAACTAGTGTGGTTGCTGGGATTAAAGGTGTGTGCCACCACTGCCTGGCCTGTATGGTTGATTAGTGTGGCTGTTTTGCTCTCTCATCTTCAGAAAAGATTTATTTATTAAAACACAAATAATATACCACTATATACTCAGGAGGAAGAGGGCAGATTTCCATTAGTTCCAGTCCAGTGCTACAGGGGAAAAAGTCTTCATTAAGAATGTATGGCAAGGCCCTACATGATAGGCTTAGCGACATGTGCCTGTAATCACAGCCTGTGGAAGGCAGAAACAGGAGGATTACCACAAATTTGAGGCTAGCTTTGTTTGCATAAACTCCAGGCTGCCCAGGGTTTCACAGAAAGACCCTGTCAATCAACTAATCAGTAAAACAACAACAAAACAAAAAGGAAGGAAGAAAATGAAACCCCAAAACAAAACAAAAATGGGTAGGTGGCAAAGCCAGTTATGGAGGGGCACACCTATAATCCTAGGACTCAGAAGGCCGAAGGAAGAAGCTCAGGAGTTTAAGGTTATTGTCTCAGTCATTGTTCTGTTGCTTTGAAGAGACACCATGACGAAGGCAATATATAAAAGGAAGCTATTAATCTGCAGGCTTGCTTACAGTTTCAGAGGGTTAGTCCCTGGCCATCATATCCCAGAGCACAAGGCAGAGAGACATGGCACTGGAGCAATAGCTGGGAGTTTATATTTGATCCACAAGATGGAGATAGAGAGAAAGCAAGACTGGGCCTGGCATGGGCTTTTCCTTCCTCAAAGTGCCCCATCCAGCCCATGACACACCTCCTCCTGCAACACACCTCCTAATCCTTCCCAAACAATCCACTAACTGGGGACCAACCTTCAAATATTGAGGCTACATGGGCATTATTATTCAAACCACCACAGTCATCCATGACTACATATTGGGTTCAAGACCAAACTGAACTATTTGAGACCCCATATCAAAATCCAACCAACCAACAAAACCCCAAAAACTGTAACAATAAAAACCAAAAAGCAATTATGGTAATCTGGAGTATGGAGACTCACATCTGTACTGTGTGATACACTGGCACTGAGGGGGCTAATGAAAGACAATCATGAGTTTAAGGCCCACCTGAACCCCAAAGGAAAAATCAGGTCTCAAAACAAAAACCAGGGAAAAAACCCTCCTACTTTAGTGGAACCTTCAGAAGCAATGAGAATTGAACTAGAGAAAGTGGTATAAACTGCAAAGCACAAGTACCCACCACAGTTATGGCACACAAATGTTGTCTTATCTCTGGCACCGTGACTGCACATGAATCTACTGCTGTTTCAGCCAATAACTGTGGCTCCACAGTTACTGACCGCTTCTCCAGTCAGCCTGATGGGGCTTCTGTGTCCTGCCAGATCTGCCTCCCGCTATTGCCACTAAAGGTAGCTTTAACTAAATCTCTATCTTTCTACTTCTCAAATAAGACTCAGGGGACAGAGAGGTTGAGGAGCAACTAGCTGACCTTCCCTCTTCACCGGGGTCTCTGAAAGGAGCTTCCTTCCACTTCACCAAACGAAAAAAGACCACCACACTCAAAGTCCCTCCTTACTGCTTCCTGTGTGTCTCTCTATCTGTCTTCCCAACTCCCTATAATTACTTTCTGTCAACTAATTGCTAGCTCTGTCTCCTCACCCAAGGTTGACTTTATTTAATTAGCACAAATGCAAACTTGGGGTTCACAGCGTTATTATATCTCCCACAACATGCCTCAGTGTTGTTGTGGAATATTAACTTACTGGGGAACGATGTATTTACTTTTGTAGAATGCTACTCTAACTGTATAAAAGCATACTGCATTTGTTTAATTATGTAAGGATGTGTTGCATCTGTTCCACCTTGCCTGCCCTAGGCACCTGATTGGTCTAATAAAGAGCTGAATGGCCAATAGCTAGGCAGGACAGGGATGGGTGAGGCTGGCAGGTGGAGAGAATAAATAGGAGGAGAAATTTAGGTTCGAGAGAAGAGGAATGGAGGAAGGAGGAGAGGAGAGAACAAGGGAGACACCCTGGGCCAGAAGCCAGGCAACCACCACTAGCCAGACGCAGAGCCAGCAAGAAAGTAAGAAAGATAAAAAGCCCCAAGACAAAATGTAAGTGAAGAGAAACAGGTTAAGTTATAAGAGCAAGAAAAGAGCTAGGCTAAGGCTGAGCATTCAAAACTAATAATAAGTCAGTGTGATGATTTGGGAGCTGGTTGATGACTCAAAAGAAAAATCATGGTACTATGTAAGAACTAACACCATATGATCAATAGATTAAACACCTATTGGAATCTATTAACATAGCAGGCCACTGGCTTCCACCAATCTGAAACCTAACACTGTCATCAGGTAGCAGCTTGGGCCTGCAGAAAAGCTTTCCCCATCATGCTGAACCTACCTCTCTGATGCACCCAGACATTTATTTTAAACTTGTCTCAATTCTGTAAAACTATAAAACTACTTTCTCGTTGGAACATGGAGTTTTGAATAACCTAAATCTGTGTTTCCTGGGCCATGGTCACTCAAAATGGCTCCAGAATAAACCATATCTTATTCCCTTTAAGATGAGAGCTGAGTTGAACCATTCATGGTGGCTCATGCCTTTAATCTCAGCACTCGGGAGACAGAGGCAGGCAGATCTCTGAGTCCAAGGCAATTTGGGCAACAGTGAGTTCCCGGATGGCCAGGGCCGCACAGAGAAACCCCGTCTCCAAAGCAAACAAACAATGATGAAAACTGTTGTTTTTTCCATTCACACTTGTCAGGCTGTTGTGCCTAGTGTGCAATAGCGGTATGAGACATGTCACCTCATGTATGTCGTGGGCTAACCAGGGGCTCTACAATTGTCTTAAATTATACAGGGGAATTTGTGCCTGTACTGTGAACCCAGTCAAAAGCCAGTGGCTGGGCCAGGTTCGGCGGTACATGCCTTTAACACCAGCCTTGGGATGCAGAGGCAGGCGGACCTTGATGTGGTTAGGTCTGACATTGCCTTGTGCCACTACTCCATGGCTCCAGGCAGCTGCTTTTCTAACTAGGTACAAGTGCCACACACATCTACTAAGGTTTTAAAAGTAGGATTAATTATTTTAGCAAGTTTGTTTGTTTGTTTGTTTGTTTTGGTTTTTCGAGACAGGGTTTCTCTGTGGCTTTGGAGCCTGGCCTGGAACTAGCTCTTGTAGACCAGGCTGGCCTCGAACTCACAGAGATCTGCCTGCCTCTGCCTCCCGAGTGTTGGGATTAAAGGCGTGAGCCACCACCGCCCGGTTTTTAAGGGTCTTAAATCACAACCAATACGGGTCCCAAATCCCTCTGATTTCAGCCTGTGCCATGCTCAAGTGGTTAAAATGGTACTATGGATAGCTTTGCCCAGTAACCGTTTGTGATTAGGAGCTGAGGGCAGGTCAAAACAAGATCCAGATGGCATCACTTAGCATCTGTTACATTTCTGAGGCAGCAGCATAAAGGGTCAGAAGGCAGAAAAAGACCAGAGTTTGACCTTCAACAGATGAGACTGTGTTTATAACACCCACAGCAAGGGGAAGTCTCTCTCCTGTGGGAATGCAGGGGTCTGTCAGTGCAAAAAGCTGCTTGTGACCCTTTATATGGGCAGCACGAAGGGCTTGGGACTGAGGAAGCTCTTACAGCTGTAGGGGGTCTGCAGTCTCTCCTCAAGTGATCACCACTTCCCCTTTTGGGTTTTGGTTTGTTTTTGAGACAGGGTTTCTTTGTGTAGCTTTGGAGCCTGTCCTGAAACTTGCTCTGTAGACCACACTGGCCTCGAACTCACAGAGATCCGCCTGCCTATGTCTCCTGCTGCTGGGATTAAAGGCGTGCGTCACCACCACCCAGCTCACCACACCCTTTTTAATATCAGAAAAAAAGGTACTGCCAGACCTGCATGGTGAAGTTTTTCTTTTAGTTTTTTTTCGTAATGTTTTAATTTTTTTAAAGATTTATTTATTTATTCTGCTTGCATGCCTGCCTGCTCACCACACCAGAAGAGGGCACCAGATCTCATCGCACATAGTTGTGAGCCACCATGTGGTTGCTGGGAATTGAACTCAGAACCTCTGGAAGAGCTGCCAGCGCTCCAGTGCTCTTAACCTCTGAGCCATCTCTCTAGCCTATGTTGTTTTAATTTTGACACACTGCTTTGCAGGATCTATTTACTGGTAGAGAGGACTTTAGAATTTTCCCAGTCATGTGCCCCGTGCGGGCTGGCTACCAAAACCACACTGTGAAGCATCCAGACTTGGAAAGCTCCCGTGACCGTGCAGCTCAGAGGGAACTCGGGAAGGCACAGACAGGACCAGGACTCAGTGCTAGACAAGCTGCGGCCAGTGGGCAGCTACCATAGCTGCTACCTCCAGCCAGCCTGCAGGAGGCAGATGTAGGCGATGCTGGATCCTGAGACCCACTCTTTCTGCGCAGAGGCTCCAAGCCTCTTTTCCTCTGACTGACATAGGGTATTCTCTCTCTTCTCCAGACTTCTTTGTTCCATACTGGTTGCCTTTTCATTCTGTTGCACCAAGCACTGAGTGTCTGCTTTTGTTTTTACTTTCTAGTTACAATATAGACAAGCAAAGGAGAACAGGCTGATGTCATCCCTTTCCAAGTTCTCAGGTTTTATTGTTGTCTGTGCTCTGTGTTCTTTAAATCTCAGATGCTTAATCCTAAAACTGCATGTGGAAATGTTTTGCTTGTTTATCTCTCTGTGTGTAGGCCTGGATTTCCTGGAACTCACCAGGCTGGCTTCAAACTCAGAGATCCACCTGCCTCTGAGTCCCAAACACAGGGACTACAGGTGTGCGCCACCACTCCTGGCTGCATGTGAGAGATTATAATGTTGCTTTTCTAATCTGGGCAGGTTTAATCCTGGCTGACAGCACCCTGTAAAAAGGGACACCCACCCTGAGCACTAGTATGCTTGCCTCCTGTCTAGACTGAAAGATATGATATGAATTTACAGATTACAAATTTGAGAAAAAAGACTAAGGGGAGTGATTAAAGGGAATATTGGAGTTTTAGCCCTGAGGTTTTCCTGTCTCTTCTATCCTACAACTTGTCCTCTTTGTAGGGAATAGAGTACTTGTTAGATTTCTGTGGGTGGCTTAAAGAGAGACGGAAGGCAGAAAGAGCTGCTAGTCTGACCTCAGATAGGCAGGACCATGTTTATTCATGGCGAGAAGGCACGTCCTGTGGATGGGTGAGTGAATGCCACACATCCTGTGGGCTGATGAGAAAATGCCCACAGAAAGGTGACTGTGAGCTTTCTGGGGGTGGAAATGGTGACCGCATGTCTATTAGGTTATGTCCCATAGTTCCTCCCTTCCAGAGCTGTCTTGCCTGGCCGAGTCGGGGCAGCTGAGAAACAGCTTCAGCAGGAAACTATTAATATTTATTAAGTTTTTCAGGTCATCTGCCTCTTTTTGCAGGCAAACCCAAACTCTGTGGGTACAGGCTTCCAAGAAGTTGGTCTTCCCAAGTCTAGCCAGGGAGAGTCTCAGGTTAGACATTGGTAAAGGTAATGCTTCTGTCTTCTTGATGCTGAGAAGTCGTGGATTCTGACTGCCTCTCACGTGTGACTTTATGGCATTTAAAGATATCAGATGGTGACCCTTGTAATTAAGTCTTGTATAGCACTTGTGTGTGTGTGTTTATATGTGTTCTCTGTCTCTTGTCAATCCCTGTTCCCAATGCGAAACCCAACAGATGATAAGTCTCATTTGAACAGATCTATTCCTGTTATAGGACAGTGGCTTTGAGTCCAACCAGCTGTCACTGACTCAACAGCAAGGCCTCCTGTTCAGTGTAAGCCGATGGCTAGGCTTTATAAAGGAACAATATTGTTTGTATGTACTATTATTTATCTCACGAGATAAAGATGTCTGTGGTAAAAGCAGCTAATGGGCTGTTCATCACGGAGAGGTTAGAGAGGACTCTGTCTAAAGACCTCTCAGTAGCAACTCCAGCATCACAGCTGGATTCCTTAGCTGAGTTTTGCCAGATGTGGTAAATATCTATTTGATGATGCTTTTCTGTATCTGTTCCTTCTCTGTATTTGCCACACACTCATCCAAAGCCAAGGGCTCAGCTATGGGAGCAGCTCAGGGTGAACTTTAATGGTTTGTCATGGGAATTTTTTTAAAAGATTATTTATTTTATGTCTATGAGTGCTTTATTTGCATGCATGCCTGCTCACCAGAAGAGGACATCAGACCCCACTATAGATTGTTGTAAGCTGCCATGTGGATGCTGGGAATTGAACTCAGGACCTCTGGAAGAACAGCCTGTAAGCTCTGAACCTTCTCTCCAGCCCCATCATGGATATCTCCTGAGGATAAGTAGACATCACTTATCCCCCAAGAGGAGAAACTTCTCACATCAGACAGTGAATTTATTTGCTGTTGGTATTATGCCTCATGGTGTTAAGAAAGAAGCCCAGTGAATAAAGCCAAACATTAAAAGGATGTAAAAATGGAAATAGTTTAGTAAACAAGGATCTGTGTGTGAAGATTAAAGCAGCTAGATGTTTTTTAATATTCTTTTACTTTTCATTCAAAAATTTTACACTTCCTCCCCTTCTCCCAGTCCCCTCCCGCTCCCCCACTAGCCCTCCTCCCTCCCCCTGCTTCCTTAAGAGGGTGCAGGGTACCCTGCCCTGTGGGAAGCCCAAGGCCCTCCTCCCTCCATCCTGGCCTAGGAAGGTGTGCATCCATATAGACTAGATTCCCAAAAAGCTACTACATGCAGAAGAGATAGGTCCCAGTGACATTATCATTGGCTTCTCAGTCAGCCCCCATTGGCAGCCACATTCAGAGATTCCGGTTTGATCATATGCTCATTTAGTCCTGGTCCAGCTGGATTTGGTGAGCTCCCATTAGATCAGGCACACTGTCTCGGTTGGTGGACCAGCCTCTCCCGGTCCCGATTTCCTTGCTCATCTTCTCCCACCTTCTGCTCTTTGACTGGACCTTGGGAGCTCAGTCCATTGCTCTGATGTGAATGTGGGTCTCTGTCTCTATCTCCATCCATTGGACGAAATTTCTATGGTGATGATCAATATATTCATCAATGTGACTCTGGGACAAGGCTAGATCAGGCACCTTCTCCTCTGCTCCCCAAGTACCTAGCTGGGGACATCCCCATGGACACCTGTGATCCCCTCTAGAGTCAAGACTCTTGCCAATCCTAAAATGACTCCCTTAAGAGCAGCTAGATGTTTCCAGAATGGAAAAGAAAAAACTAGAAAGCTTACTCAAGTTATGAAGGTCTGAGCTTGTTTGGGCATGTAAAAGATGAGACTTTAAGATGATATACATGGCCCGGTGGTGGTTAAAACTTCCATCCACCCCTAAAATAAAAAGAAAACAGAAAGGTCAGAGGAGATGCTTTTCTCAAGCCCAAGGGATTCTTGAGGACAGCTCTTCAACTGCCCTTACAGCAAAAACAAATGACTAATTATGGCCACTTACGTGGTCTTAAACATCCAGCAAGAAATTATAACCAAACCTAAAATGCTTGATTTTTTTTAACCGTTCAAGGGATCATACTCCGCAGACGATAGACATAAATCCACATGGGATGTTATTTAGACAGCTATTTCTCATTAATGATTTCTAGTTTGTGGCAGGGTTTCACTGCGTAGCCCTGGCTGGCCTGGAACTTGCTAAGTAGACCAGACTGACCTGAACTTCACAAATAGCTGCCTGCCTCTGCCTTCCCAGTGCTGGGATCAGAGGCGGGTGCCACCAAGCCTGGCTGATCTTACTGAAAAGAGAATGATGCTCAGATGTAGGATTTCAGACTTCGTCTCACTTCAGCAGGTATCCACGGTAAAGGATGGGTCCATTTTAAAAACCTTAGCCAGGAGATTTGGACATACCCTGTATGCTGACTTCTCCTGCTTAGGACTTGAGAAACAACACTCTTGCCTTCTCTTCTCCCTCACATCTCTTTGCAGATACAGCCAATGCCTTCCTTTCTTCTCTACATCTAACAGGTGGGGTCTTGTTGACAGCCTCTCTGGAGGGGCACCCAAAACTGCCACATCCAACACCCTAGACCTCAATGGCTCATAGCCCCAATCCCACAATGCTAGTTAGGGTTACCTCTTCAGAGGGAGGGGGATAATATGAGCAGAAGGTAGAAACTGGCTAAGCAGTTTAGGTTACAGAAAGCCCAAAGAAAAGCAATCAGTTTTCCTTCTTGGCTAAAAGTAAAAATATGCCCTTGGGCCCCTTGGCAACCTCTTCCTGCAAGTGACCAGACACCCTTCATAGCAGATTACAGTAAAGTATCAGCAAGGGACCATCGAGACAAAGCTCTGATCAAGAAAATAGAACTTCTGGACTGGGTGTTAACTTCACCCTCCTTTTGGGCCAGGTCAGCTGATTGGTCAAGGGACCATTGCTGGGAAGGGAGCTTACCTTCAACCAGTGTTCCACTTATAACAATAATTTACTCTTTCTAGAGACTTCAAGAAGCCAACATATGCTGGCAAGTTTTGAAAAAAGAGATATAATAAAGAGGCAGTAATTGCGAGAAACTTTAAAATAATAAATAAAAGGTAGTTAGCCTAGCGAAGACTCATTTGCTGATTGCTCTTATCCTTTGTGCTGATTAGCCAATGTCATCAGATGGTGATGTTGCGTTCTCACCAATGGGTTGAGAACCAGTCATCAGTTATGCCAGGAATACAGATGGGAGCCATGTTGGCCACAAGCGCTTGCGAGCCTGGGTTGAGTTCTAGCCCACCCTTTATACAAAAAGAATTGCCTTGCTGAACTAATTCTGTTTTGTGTGTGTTTTGCTTTGTGGGACACTGAGACTATTCTGTCAACGTCACCACACCCCTTCCTATATCAGACTAAGGAGGGAACAGCAGACCCTTTTTATTTTCATTTATTTTATTTTTACCTTTTGTTTTGTCTTATTTCAATTTTGAGACATTATTTTACATGATGTACTTACTGGTTTCTAGAAAGGACTTAAGAATTTTTCCAGGCATGTGCCTCCAATATATTAGAAATAAGTTCAGAATTGCAATGAAAAAGACCACCACTCCAATTAAAGAATCTGAATATGGCTAAACTTTACTCTAGATCAAGAGGGTAAGCTGCTCATAAAGGCAGAGGGGCAAGCACACTGGGGCAGGAAGTGTACTTGTGGTGTGGGAAGGCCTTCTGTCTATGTGTTGCTTTTATTGGCTAATGAATAAAGAAGCTTCCTTGGCCTGTGATAGGGCAGAGTAGAGCTGGTGGGCGGGGAAAACTAAACCGAATGTGGGGAGAAAGAAGGCGGAGTCTCAAGACGCCATGTAGCCCCGCTAGAACAGATGCCGGGATGGAACTTTGCCCGGTAATCCACAGCCACATGGCGATGCACAGATTAATGGAGATGGGTTAGTTTAGGATATAAGAGTTAGCTAGAAATATGTATAAGCTGTTGGCCAAGCAGTGGTTTAATTAATATAGTTATGTGTGATTATTTTGGGTCTGGGCATCTGGGAACGAACAAGCGGCCTCCACCAACATACTTGGTTTTTATCTGTCATGGTGACTGT